>JAJJMA010278963.1:25850-47817 GCA_023529015.1 Papaver nudicaule | reverse complement strand
ATAATTCTGCCTCCATGTTCTGTATCCGGATAATGCAATTACAAGATGAGGCAGCTAGGTAACTTCTGTTTCAGTAATTCCGAACTTTTTTATATTCTTGAATGAAAAAAGAAACAATGAAAGCTAGTCTGTTTTTTTTTTTGTATCTCTTTATATATAGTCCAGAGATCCATCTTATGCTTTGGATATGGGTAGGCTTCTAGAAACCAGAATTGGAGCAGCTATTGATTTATGTAAAGCTTTGGGGATCCCCTCCGCGCATACAAATGCTTACCGTCTTGTAAATAACGAAGGTGTACTCATCTTCCTAGTGTATTTTATTTAGCATTGTTCACATGCTATCGCATACTCAATCTCATGGTATCACATGGTATCTCTCATGGTATCACATGGTATCTCATACTCAATCTCACGTGAATGTTCACTTGAATAAAATATTCTCTTTTATGTTACTTTCCTATGACCCTTATAAATTCCAACAGGTTATGTATAATGGTATCTCATACTTAATCTCACTGGAAGGTCAGAAAACTGGATTCTATCCTTGCCTAAGGTGTACTCATGTCCACGGTAAACTCTGAATTCACTTTTGTATTGTCATGTTATATATGAGAGCATACACGGAAGAATTTTTCAAAGAACCATGAGTTAAGCTTCCTTTGATTTTCCTAGCTAGATTTCTGCCTTGCCTTAAACATTTGATTACTTTAAAGATCACAACTACAGACAGTAGTGTATACATTTCAGTGAGTTAAAGTCTTTGAGATTTATCTCACTACTAAATTCTTGCAGGCATTGATAGTTCAACGCATCTATGCCAACTGTTGCATATGTTGCTTTGTAGTCTGATTCTCAAGTTGATGGGTAGTGATTATGGTGCTCTATGTAGTTATATTTAGGGTGCTTGAGATATCAAGCTAGGTAAGAAATGATGTGCTAAAAAAATAATACATTGGGTGCGTATTGATGTGAGAATGGTCCGGGGACTGCTGGTAAAATATTCATGTTGACATCTTAGTTATACCCGTAGAAACAGTCCAAAAAAAATAGTTGTGTGGCTAATTTGTATCTGCGATAAGGCCCTGGTCCTTGAGGATTTAATATGCAACTCTTGGTCTAGGTATTTGGCAGTCGACTCTTATTTATTCCAAAGTTCTTATTATACGTCTATTCAGCCATTGTGAGTTTTTGTTTAGATTTTTAGATTTATATTCATTACCAAATGTCCGAGCTTTACATTCTTTTACTTGGTGTTTTACAGTTCATTTTTGCTTTTACAGAGAATTGCAGGAGAAATCCGAGATGAGCTTTGAAGTGAGTTTGAGCATCTTGGATCTGCAAGGAAGATTCTCAATAATGAACTAATGGCAGAGCTTTGCTTAGTTGAGCTAACTAGGTGGAAATGTTAAACTGTTGAACCTTGTGGGTAAAATGCTAAACCATAAAAAGACTGTTGAAGTTTCCTGGTTATTACATATTTTAAACTTGGTTGTAATCTGGATCCAACTTTCAATATAGATGTTTGGTTTCTTTGTTAATGTTTAATGTGTATTTGGTTTACTTGTTATTTGGTTTAAGATTCAATTTTGGTTTCACATTCAGCTCAATCAGCTTTAGATTCAGCTTAATCGATATCCATTTTTTTTATAAAATATAATCAAACTAAAGAACTGATTCTCACAGTTCTTATAAAAGACGTGTTAAGGCAGTTCTATAATAAAGTCTGTAACAATCCGTCCTATTAGAAAAGGACGAAAAAGATAGCAATGTTTCAAGAGCTTATAGGAACCGTCCTTCTATTTGCTTTTAGAACTGTTTCTAGCAGTTATAAAACGGACAATTTCCACTAGTGGTAGTTTGTGTAACACAATATTACTGCAACCTTAAGGTGTTACTCAAAATAGTCCATACTTCATACAACTAGTGTATGTCATCTTGATAGATTACTGCAACCGCTTGTAATTACACATTACCTAGCTATCAAGATGAAGGTTTACAGACATGGTGCCCATTTATGTCAAAACCTAAGTCCAAATAAGAGATTTGCAAAATCTCACAGGCTTCTGAATATTACAGCAATATGATATATCAAAACAATGAATTCATATAAAATCACTTACTAAACATACTGTAATAACATTCATACTTTAAACTAGACACTTATGTTCTTAAAACAACATAAACTAGCTTTAAACTCCCACTAATGAACAACACATAAGAGTTCTAAACTCCCACTGATGAACATCATATAAGAGTTCTAAACTCCCACTAATAAACATCATTCAGAGATTCAAAAACTCCCATTCTAGATACATGTCCTTTGAAAACTCCAGGAGGAAGACCCTTAGTTAAAGGATCTGCAATCATCAACTCAGTCTCTAGATAGGAAACTGCAATGAGTCCTAATTGACTCCTTTCTCTGAAAGACAGAAACTTTACCATGATGTACTTGTTGTTGTTAGATGTATTATCATTCTTCACATATCTTATGACAGATGTATTGTCACAAAAGATCTTTATTGGTTGATTTATTGAATCCACAACTGATAATTCAGTGATGAAATTCTTCAACCAAATAACATGCTGCATTGCTTCAAAACAAGCTACATACTCTGCCTCCATTGTGGAGCATGTTTGCAATGTTTTTTTAGCACTTCTCCAAGATACAACACCATTAGCAAGTGTAAAAATATACCCTGAAGTTGACTTAAGTCTGTATAGCCCTTGACTTCTAAAGGTTCAGGACTTGCTCTATACACTAGCAAATAGTCTTTTGTCCTCTGTAAATACCTTAGAACTTTCTTAACTGCTCTCCAATGAGCAATCCCTGGATTTTGGTGATACCTGCCAAGCATTCCAACTATGTAACTGATGTCAGGTCTGGAACATATCATCAGATACATTAAGCTTCCAACAGCTGATGCATATTAAGTAACATCCACTTGCTTCCTTTCTATATCATTCTTTGGACACTGATTCTTGCTAAACACATCACCTTTTACCACTGGTGTGTCTCCTGGTGCACAATTCTGCATGTTAAACCTCTTTAATACTTTATCAATATATGCACTTTGAGACATACCTAAAACTCCAGCTTTTCTGTCCCTTTCAATCTTAATTCCCAAGACATATGATGCTTCTCCCATGTCCTTCATATCAAAAGTTTTTGATAAGAAGTGCTTGGTTTCAAGTAAGAGATGAATATCATTGCAAGCTAACAATATATCATCTACATACAGAACTAAGAAAATGAACCTGCTCCCACTGACCTTGTAGTATATACATTTATCCATTAGGGTTTCTTTAAAGCCATGACCAATAATAGCTTGATCAAACTTCAAGTACCACTGCCTAGAAGCCTATTTTAGCCCATAAATGGATTTCTTCAACTTACAAACTAGTTGTTCCTTTCCCTTTTGCTTAAATCCACTAGGTTGTTCCATGTAGATATCCTCTTGCAAATCTCCATTTAAGAATGCAGTTTTGACATCCATTTGATGAAGCTCTAATTCAAACTGTGCTACTAAGGATAAGACAATTCTAAGAGAATCTTTCTTTGAAACAGGGGAAAATTTATTTGTGTAATCAATAAGCCATTTCTGATTATATCCCTTAGCAACTAGACGTGCTTTTCTCCTTTCTACTTTTCCTTCTGCATCTCTCTTTGTCTTGAATACCCACTTGCAACCAATGACATTTACACCTTCTGGCAGCACAACTAGCTCCCAAACTGTATTCTTAAACACTGATTCCAATTCTTGTTTCATAGCTTCTATCCACTCCTTAGCCATGTTGCTACTCACTGCTTCTTCATAGCTAGTTGGATCATCAGTTTCTTGTACATCTCCTTCTGTCAGAAAAGTAGTCTTATAAATCTGAGAATCTATGGCAGATTTTCTAATTCTTGTGGACTTTCTTATTACCATTTGCTCATTCTCAATGACTGGTTCATTAACTGCAACTTCTTCTTGCTCAGTTCGCATAGAGTTATGCTCATCTAGGGGTGTTTCTACGGCTGTAGAGTTACGTGACTCAACTGATGGTGAGGGTGAAGGTAAAGTTGGTTCATCTGGTTCATCCACTATAGGATATAAATTTGGTGCAACTATACCTAATGTTGGTGTGCCAGCTAATGCACCAGGGATGTCAGTGTTCATGTCATCAATAACTTCTTCAAACACTACTTCTCTATGATTTGAACATTCTTCACCAAGCTCCTGGAACCTAGCATTATTGGTCTCTACAATCTGAGTAGATCTTGTTGGACAGTAGAACGGAAGCCTTTGGATCTTTGTGGATAACCTATGAATCTACAAGTTACTGTCCTAGGATCTAACTTCTTGATTTCTGGATTATAGATTCTTGCTTCAGCTGGACAACCCCACACATGGAGATGATGTAAACTTGGTTTTCTTCCAGTCCACAGCTCAAAAGGAGTCTTTGGAATCACTTTGCTTGGAGCTCTATTGTGCAAATACACAGTTGTCTTCAATGCCTCTCCCCACAGATTTTCAGGCAAATCTGTATGAGACATCATGCTTCTAACCATGTTTTGATAGGCTCTGTTTCTTCTTTCTAACACACCATTTTGTTCAGGAGTGCCTGGTGTGGTGTACTGTGGCACAATTCCATGTTCTTGTAGGTACTTAACAAAATTTCCATGATTCACTCCATCTTGATTTGCCTTCCCATAGTATTCTCATCCACGATCAGAACGAACAATCTTGATCTTCTTATTGAGCTGTTTCTCAACTTCTAAGTGGTATAGCTTAAACATTTATATGGCCTCTGACTTGTGATGAATAAGGTATACGTAAGCATACCTCGAAAAATCATCAATGAAGGAAATAAAATAGCGTTGTCCACCTTTAGAGGGTGTAGGAAAAGGACCACAAATGTCTGTGTGAATTATCTCCAGGAGACCAGAACTACGAGTAGCGCTGAGTTTTCTAATCTTAGTGAGTTTTCCCTTAATACATTCAACACAAGTGTTAAAGTCACTGAAATCTAATGACTTCAATATCCCATCTGTAACAAGCTTCTTTAATCTTTCTAGAGAGATATGTCCTAAGCGCTTATGCCATAACATTGAGGAATTCTCCTTAAACATTGACCTCTTAATTCCAGTAGAAGTAGATAAAGTATTGCACAACAATGATGAAGCATAACAGTTATCTTGAGACAATCTATATAAACCATTGATCAAAACACCAAAACCAATATTCTGCATATTGCATCTCAAGGATAATTTGCCTCCTTCAAGCATAAAACCATAACCAAGAGTATCTAGTCTTGAAACTGAAATCAAATTGCGCTTAATACTAGGAACATAAAAGGTGTTTTCTAAATCCAAAATAAAACCGCCATCCAGAATCAGCCTATAAGTTCCAACTGCTTCAACTTTGTCTGGATCATGATTTGCAAGGTACAGCCTATCATCAGCCCTTGGTTTCCGCTGGCTTATGAACCCCTGCAAACAATTCGAGATATGCACAGAGGAACCAGAGTCAATCCACCAAGTATTACTAGGTGTATCTAATAAATTTGTTTCAAAACAAACAAAAACTAGCTTACTACCTCCTTTCTTTTTCAGCCAATCCTTATACTTGTACCAGTTTTTCTTGATGTGTCCATTCTTGTGACAGAAGTAACATTCAATCTCACTTGCAACCTTTGAACTGCTTTCCTTTGAAGTTGTTCCTAATGCACGAGTGTTATCTGAACCTTTCTTTTCAACAGTGTCAACTTCATCACTACTCTTGTTGTTGAAAAACTTCTTGACACCCTTCTTCTTGAACTGCTTCTTATTAACTCCATGGTAAGCTAAGTTAGCAGACTCAACTTTTCTTTGTTTCTGACGTTCTTCCTCCATTACACATTGTGCAATAAGCTCATTGACTGTCCACTTCTTTTCTTGAGCATTATAGTTCACTTTAAAAGTATCATAAGATCTAGGAAGGGAAGCTACAGCTAGGTGAACAAGGAAATCATTTCCTAAATCCATCTCTAAGTCTCTAAGAGAGATAACAAGGTTTGATAACTTAAGAATATGCTCACGCACATTACCCTGGCCATCATATTTCAGAGATATGAGTTGATTCAAGTAGCTGAATTGTAGTGCTTTCCTTGATGGTGTGAACTGATCCTTTATCTCTTTCAGCAGCTCCCTTGCAGTGTCTTTGCTCTGTATTCCTCCTCGAATATCATCTCCTATTGAAGACTTGATTATCATCATAGCCATTCTATTTGCTTTTGTCCATTTGAGATAATCTGCATTAACAGCCTTAGAAGCACTCTCTACAGGACATTAATCTGGTGCATCCTCAGTGATAGCTATGTCATAATCCATACATCCTAAAACAATTTCAAGCTGCGATTTCCACTTCTTGTAGTTTGAACCATTCAGTGGTTCAATTCCAGACAAGTGACGCTGAACCATAGATCCATCCATAACTGTTAACAGTTAACCATCATAGCAATGGGTTAGATATTCTATTTATCAACCAAATACAATTAAATTGTATAACAAGATGTAAATCAGTCTTTAGGGTATAACTGAAATACTCAGAGTGTACATAAGTTTTAACTCTGCGGAAACAGTGACATATATCCATGTTCAATTACACCTTTGGGCAGTAAATACATATATTTCACTTCCTATATGCAATGAAAGCATCCATAGAACTGACTCATTAAAATTGTTTTTCATACAAACACTTCCTTGCCTTTGGGTTAGGGTTATTCATCTTCAAAACACTTCAATAACTCATTCTACTCTACCTAATTCACACATGAACAACTGAACACCTTTGGGTAGATACAACAGTTCACTGCTCATAGGCACACACTGATGATCTTAATGGTTTGAAACCAAAATTCAATATCACACAATCTTTACAAGTCAGTCACCTTTGGGCAAGACTTAAGCTTGTTCAAACTGTGTGATGTTAAACGATCACTTTATTGGTTCTCCATGACCCAAATAGGATAAACCATGGTATGCTGTTAAAACAGCCTGATTGTGTGTATCACAAACTGATATCTGTGATTAACTTGACCAACTTAATATTCATGCACATCAGATCAACAAGTATACATAAAACCCTGATACAGATCAATGACCACAACACACAAAACAATCGATTTCTATGAAAAACTTTAACCAACCAAGAACTAATCCTTATTAACATGAAATGATCAGACTCTTAACCTAAGCACAACACGGCTCTGATGCCACATGTAAGATTTTACTACGTATAACATGCATAAAACAGATACACGTAAACTGTAACAACCTGAGGATCTTGCTTAGACTAAGATCATGATGTAAAGCAAAGGGAAGAGTTATAGGTATACCTGACATCCTAGCTTGTAGAGCAGCAGTCCTTAGGTGTGCAGCAGTTGAGCTTGAAGTCTTCTCTTCTCTATCAGGTTTGCCGTATATGGGATACGATGTGACGAGAAGAGGGACTCCCCTCCTTATATACTAGCAACTCTATTCTCACCCATAAGAGAATATAGAGTCCATAGGGTTACAACCACCTTGAGAACTGCTAGAACACCCCGCAGTTTAGTTAGGGTGCAAATAGGTAACTTGCATCCCACACCTCTTACCTGACATATCTAATGTGACTCAATGATCCAAGTTTTGTTCATGGAAGTGTTTAGAGCTAACCACAATATTTTACAAGGTATGCATGTAAGTGGATTGTGATTTTTAAGGCTTCCATTTATATGCTGCAACAACATTTTTCCCATCCTTAATAGATTCATTTAAGGACGACCTAGTAGATGTAAGCGATCATCAGATGGATGCATTAAGACAAGAAACTTCCACAAAATAAGAAAAATTTATGACGCAGAAGGGTTCAAACAGAAACCTAACCCGTGCATTGCATTGTACGGGCATAAAAGGACCTTGTTTTATATATGGACAGCTAGAAATAATCCTCCGAAATATGCTTTTGAGGAAATCTTAGATCCATTGTGGGAAGTTGAATTTAGCAGTAATGGATTACTAATTGTTGCAAGTATTCCAAGTCGAGGGAAGATGTTGCGAGGAAAAGCCAGGCATGTTTCGAACATTAACGTCGAGAGGCAGCATACGGTATTCAATGTCCAGCTCCCTGAGAACTTTAATCATCTCTTCTACAACGAGAGCCCTTCTTATAAACCTCTCCCCCATGTCTTGAAAGTTCATTCGGTGACAGAACCAAACTGAGATTTTTAGCCTGTTCAAATCGTCAACATCTCTCACTACAATCATTGGTGAAGGGTACCAATGTTCTCTCTTTTTTTCAATAAACCTGTGAGATGCATAATGCAGCAATATCATGTTGAAGAAAATAAAAACAAAAGAAAAATATTGTAGAGGCACGTAAGCTAGTCAATGGCTATCGACTAGTCAAATGACATTTATATCGCGTAATGCCATTTGACTAGTCAATGGCCGTTGACTAGTTTACGTGTGAAATTATAAAATTCTAAAACATACGCTGTCAGTCGATGTTTCATGGTAGATATCTTCTCCACCGGGGTTGAGACGTGGACACAGAAGTCGATTGCATCTCCCATATCTGGACTTCTGTAGAAATTGCTGATCGGTTTGGTGGCGAGGACACTGTTTGGGTATATAATCTTTTGGTTGTCATATCGTAGAAATACTGTAGTAAGAATGTTCATCTCCTCCACGACCATCTGAAACATAAGTAAGAAAAGCTAGGACTCGGTAGATATACTATTATACACTAACATCTTGTTTACTTATTTTTTGTAAGTCAGGTCTAGATCTGACATAAATCATCTAAACCAACCTAGATCTGAGTGAACTAGACCTAACTAAGAAAATGTGATTTTTTTTCCCTAGTCAGATCTGAGTGAAGAAGGACCAAATTAGACTTTTCAAGCGACTCAGAGGTGTGGACCAATGAGTCAAGGGCATTTCTGTATCTGTCAGACATTAGGTCTGAGTCAGATGATGAATCAGAGGTTAGACAAAATAGTAAACATGCAAACAATCTGACATCTGACTCGGACCGAGTCAGAGGTCAACTCAGACCCAGATGTCGATTCAGTTGTGACTCAGACGCAACAAACATGATGTAAGTACTCTACAAATCATACATTTAAAATTGAGACTTTTGTGTACCTGAACAGTTTCAATTTCACACCTATCGCCGACATCAAAAGGGTGCATCACAAATAAGAAGATTATAGCTTCAAATACCATCTTGCAGGTGTTGCCAAACATGAAAGCCACCAAAATAAGTTGAGAACTTATAAGGACAAGAAACTTAGTGGTTGCTATCTCAAGTATAAGAACCCCGATAATCACTATAAGGATGCCGACGACAACATCCACCATGGTGTGGAGTTGGTTTACGGTTGTTTTTGTGTCGTCCAGAGTCAAGGAAAGGGATCTTCTCTCTCTGAAAGCATTAACCTGGAAAACAAGAGGTATTAATTGCAGTAGACAAGATACTTCTTCCGAGCCATAATGTTTGTTTTTTTTAACTAGGTCTGCCTTGACTGGGTTTGATTCGAATTTGATTCGACTCAACTGACTCGATTGGGTCTGACTTGATGTGTTTGTTTTTTGAGTCAGACTCAACTGACTCATATTTTACCATTTTTCAAGTCAGTGATTTTTTAATAACTGACTCAAATGAGTTCCAGGCAGATGTTATATCTGAGTCAGTGCCCGAGTCAGATTTGACTCAAAAAAAAATAGTCTGACATCTGACTCGAGCCGGATCAGTGGCCGAGTCAGCCACCGAGTCAGTGAAAACAAACACCCAAGTAAAATGGAGCAAAAGAGGAAGGAATGTTACCACCCAGGTTTTCAAAGATTTCTTGCTAACTCTTGTTTCAATTGCTCCTTCAAATTGATTCATAGTCTTCTCGGCTTCCTCTTCATTCATGAAGCGCAATATATCCTCGAGGTGGATAAACCTATTTCACACAAATTCATGACACAATGAAAAAAATATTTGAGAATAAGAAACGAAACAAGAGAGGTAAAAGATCACTCACGTAGAATAGGGCTTAGCCACATTCTTAAAAATCTTCTTAGCTGCACGTTTCGCTTCGAACTCGCTTGTGATTGTCGTTGCAGACTCCTCCTCCTCTTCATTGCCCTGTATCTGCTCATCCAGTGTAGTTATAACCCCATGACGAACTATATTCATCAACCTCTTCATTTTCCAGGCAGAGATATTTTTCTGGTTCAGCCTGTGCAATTCATCAATGGTAATACCCTCCCCTTTCTTAGAACATGGAGTACCACTTTTAACCTCAGGACTACTTACCCTCCTACTCTTCATTGGTTTCAAAGCTGCTTCCCTAAGACCAGGTGGCATAGTACACCCTGCACTCTGGAGATGCTCAACTTCAGCCATTACTTGTTCTTCTTCTTCCTGGTTCCTCTGGATCTCTATCACTGGCGGACCGGATAACGTCTCAATCACGTACTGTGTAAACAATGACTCTTGAATCCGATCGAAGTATGTGCTTACATGAAAAGATGAAGCCAGAACCTTAACCAGAAGAGTCTTGAGCAGCCATAACAATGTACCCACCAACAAAAGTATCAAGAATTTGGTTACGAAGACCGGTATGACTTCTTCTTCTCTAGCAATAACTTTCTTCTCAAACAAGTAATGCCAAGCTAGTAAAACCAGACCTAACCACAGACAATTCTGCACAGCCTTTCTCAACCCATAAACAAAATACAAAACCCTTTTCCTCAGGATACAATTTCTCTCAATGAAGAACACAAGAATTCTAATACCCCAACCAGAAACCAACCTCCCGCAAATCAAAACGAATATGATTAACTCCCATTTCCATAGAGGAAGTGCCCATAATCTCATCTTACTGAGTTCAATAATAGTAAGTGAACCGACAAATGCAGTCATTATGATTATAAGACTAGCCCATTGAAGAATAACTAAAGGAGTAAAAAACTTTGATGTCTTATACTTATCTGGTATATCATCTTCTTCAGCAAAAGGATCTTCTTGTTCATCACGTTCCATTAATCTTGATGATATACCTATAAACCCAGATCTTATTTGCCCTGATGCTGCTGGTACTCTCCCTGATTTTGTATCTGCTGGTGGATCCATTAATCTTGATTTCATATTCTTGGTCCTCAAAAAACCCGAGTTTGAGTTCCTCTGGAATGAAGAATTTGAGTTCCTCTTAAAAGCATCATTAGAAGTACATCTTACCACTTCATCAGTTTCTTCCCGCCCATTCTGATTGTTTGTTTGTTGATTATTCGTTTGGTATTCAGTCATAGATGCTGGATTACTTTTTCTCCTAACAGGTTGAGGAATGGCTTGTGGAGTGGTTTTGATTAATGTGGGAGAATCTGTATAAGAAGCTGCTGTAGGGTATGAGGTTTTTGGTGGTGGTTCAGATGGATTTTCTTGTAAACTGTTATCAACAAGTGCATACATCTCTAAATCCATATCTAATGAAATTTCACCAGAAGATTTTTGTAGACTTAAGAACTGATCAATCAGTTTTAATGGTGGCTCGTCTCTTAACTTCTGTGACTGTTTTTGTTGCTGCTGCTCTTGCATAAACTTGAATATGCCACCGCCAACACCACCACCACCACTGCCATTATTCTCAATATCATTCTTGAAATCATAACTTGATCTTATCCAAATCTGATTTCCTGCCTGACTACTTTCATCATCTGTACCACTGCCACTACTACCTCCATCATGGTCATCTATGTTTACCACAACATCTTTTCGGTCCATTGAACCAATGTTATCTTGCAGTAATATGGGTAGTGTACCCAGATATTTTAATGATTGTTTCAGTGATTTTGTTAGTGAATCAAACTAAGAAAACTGGAAGTTTGCAGAGTGATATGATGGGTTGGTAACCATGAACATGTGGCTTCTTCTTATAGACCACAGCACGCATAGCTGTGTCTTATTTAAATCGATAGCATTGATTTCTATATTAATTCTTACATGGACAGCATGTTGACACATCTCGACGAAAACAAGTTGAACTCTCAGGGACAAGGATATAACATGTTGATCAAAGCAATAATGAAGTTCTCTGTATATTATAATATCTCTATTCTCATATTCTTTGGACACTCCCTTATTATATTGCAACTAGCTAGTATACCAAGATGTTACGCTAAAACCCGCGAAAGCGTTTAACCAACAGCTACAAAGATAATCTTAATATGCCAAGAACACAAATGCACACAATCAAGAAGACAAGAATTTAACGAGGTTGAATCCTCGGGAAGGAATAAGTGATTTTATATATTATCGTACAGAGAGAATATGTAAAGCCCAAGAGAGAAGAAGAGCTTCTGGTATATCTCATAGGTTCTCCCAAGGGTTCTATTTATATAGGTTACATACTTACCCTACAAGTAAAGGGTTTCCTAATACTTGTCTACAAAGAACATTCTAGACATACATAGAATTTCCTAGTTTAGGCATAAGTAAACAATTATGGAATGTCCTAGAATAATCTAGAATTCCACCGACTCACCAAGTTGAGTTTCCATAAAACTCCTAACTTGTGACCGACCTAAATCCTACAATTCTCCACCTCGGATCATGCATTCATGCATGAGACGATCAATAGCTAAAGACACCTCCGTCTTCCAACGTCGATTGCATCACATGGCTGACCACTGACTGCCTACGTATCCTTCTGTAAGGAATCAAACCGACCGTAGTTCACTTATGAGGCCTTGTTAGAAGGCCTCCACCAGGCTCCTAAGAACCTTTACCCCACACGGGTCTCACCAAACAGGAAGAACATGGACCAAGTTCGAGCAGTGTCGAAACTTGACTCCAGATACAACTTTAGTCAACATATCAGCTGGGTTGTCCTTGGTATCGATCTTCACAAGTATAATGTCTTCTTCTTCAAGAATGTCTCTTATAAAGTGAAACCGAACATCTATATGTTTGATCCTTGCATTCTGCACTTGGTTCTTAGCCCAAAATATGGCGCTAATACTATCACAATGCACAGGAAGTTGTTCCTGACATACACCCAAGTCATCAAGCAATCCTTGTAACCATATAGCTTCCCTAAATGCCTCTGTCACTGCCATTTACTCTGCCTCCGTAGTTGAGAGAGCCACAGTAGACTGCAATATTGATCTCCAACTTATTGGTGCTCCTGACAAAGTAAACACATACCCTGTAGTCGAACGTCTCTTGTCCATATCACCAGCAAAGTCAGAATCCACATAACCAACACAAAACTGATTGTTACTGTCTTCCTTCACAAACTCTACCCTTCTCTCTGTCACGTTGAATCTCCATTCCAAGAATCTTCTTAGCTTCTCCCAAATCTTTCATCTCAAACTCAGACGATAATTTTCGTTTCAAATTATCAATCTCTTTCTTGTTATTCGATGCTATCAACATGTCATCGACATATAAGAGCAAATATATGAAAGATCCATCTTGTAACTTCTTGAAGTACACACAGTGGTCATAGTGACTTCTTGAGTATGTTTGGCCAATCATAAACTGGTCAAATCGCTTGTACCATTGTCGAGGAGACTGCTTCAGCCCGTACAACGACTTCTTCAGTTTACATACCCAATCTTCTTTACCAGCAACCTCAAATCCTCTCGGCTGAGACATATAGATCTCCTCTTCTAGATCACCATGTAAGAACGCCGTCTTCACATCTAGCTGAACTAGGTCTAAATCATATTAATTGTGCTACCAAGGCCAACAAAATACGAATTAACGAGTGTTTCACAACTGGAGAGAACACTTCGTTGTAATCAATTCCTTCTCTCTGGGCATAACCTTTCGCAACTAACCTTGCCTTGTAGCGTACTTGATTCACCAGGGATCCTTCTTTCTTTGCATACACCCACTTGTACCCAATGGCCTTCTTACCGTTCAGAAGTTTCATAAGAATCCATGTGCCATTCTTGTCAAAAGACTCCATCTCCTCTTTCATTCCACCTTGCCATTCTTCACGCTCTACACTTTGTATAGCTTCAGCATAAGTGGTTGGAGTACCATCTTCAACAACTGGTAATGCATAAGTTACATAATCATCTAACCTTACAGGTCTTCTAGTTTTTCTTTTTGGTTGTTGGGTGTTACAGTCTTCGTAACTGTAACTTCTGCATCATCTACTGCTTCTTATTCCTCTTCACTAACAGCGTCACTATCATTTGGAACATCAGTAGTTACTTCTCTTGTAGATTCCTCATCTTCAGAAGTAGACTCAATAGATACAGACTTAGCTGGACTTGGTGGAACTGCATCAAACTCCACCTGCTGCAAAGGTTCACTAGTACTGGTGCTTCTGTCCTCCACCTGCCGAGAACCCCAAGACTTCACCATAGACATCTCATCGAATGTAACATCTCTACTCATGATCATCTTCTTCTCAATTGGATTCCAAATTTTGAATCCCTTCACTCCACTTTGCATACCCATAAAAATCCCTTTAACATCACGACTATCAAGCTTGTCTTCACTAGCATGATACCATGCAGGCCAGGGCAACCAAAGATATGAACTGAATCATAAGCTGGCTTACCAGACCACTTCTCCATAGGAGTTTTACCTTCTAATGCAGCTGATGGCAACCTATTAATGAGGAAGCACGCATATGTAACTGCCTCAGCCCAGAACACTTTACCTAATCCAGCATTAGATAACATACATCGTACCTTCTCCAGTAGTGTACGATTCATGCGTTCTGCAACCCCATTTTGTTGCGGTGTCTTCCTAACTGTGAAGTGCCTCTTTATCCCCTCGTCCTGACATACTTGCAAGAATGGATCACTCTTATACTCACCACCATTGTCCGAACGTAGCACCTTGATCTTTTTGCCAGTTTGGGTCTCAGTTGCCTTCTTCCACTTCACAAAGACTTATAGGACATCACTCTTATGCCTCATGGTGTACACCCATACGCGCCTAGAATAGTCATCAATGAACGACACAAACCAATGCTTCCCTCCCAATGATGCATTCTTGGAGGGACCCCAGACATCTGTATGAACATAGTCAAGAACTCCACCTGTCTTGTGGATTGCGGTGCCAAAGCTTGTTCTTGTTTTCTTGCCCTTAACACAATGTTCACAGAAGTCTAATTTGCAGGCTATAGCACCCTATAACAGATTCTGCTGAATCAATGCATGTAACGACTTCTCACCAGGATGTGCAAGTCGCATATGCCATAACTTCGTGGTCTCTTTTGCTGCACTCTCAATGTGCTCAGAAACTGACACATCTCCAGTTATTGCACTACCCATTAAGTAATACAAATTGTGATGCCGTGTGCCCTTCATGATTACCAAAGATCCAGAGATTACCTTTAGAATACCGTTCTCTGCTACTAGCTTGTGGCCTTTTTCTTCTAAAGTTCCGAGTGAAATCAGATTCTTCTTCACATCAGGTACGCACCTGACTTCCTTTAACTCTCTAACCATACCATCATGCATCCTGATTCGAACATTCCCTATCCCAACTACCTTACAGGTATTGTTATTTCCCATTCGTACTTCTCCATCAAACTTCTCAAAGCTCGAGAACCAGTCACGATGTGGGCAAATATGATATGTAGCTCCAGAATCAAGTACCCATGTGCCTTCAGTTACGACATAAGCTGATGGTGTCACAGTTAGTGAGAAATCAGAACCATCATCTGATTCTTCACTTGCCTTCGCAATGTTCACCTCGGTTTTCTTGTTATCTCTTTCATGCTCCTTGCGCTTGGTACAATCCTTTGCCCAATGACCCATGTCATGGCACCATGCACACTCATCCTTATGCAGTCGCGTTCTAGACATAGAACGTCCTGTTCTCTTACCACGATAACCAGATTTCTTCTTCTTGTCTATAGAACGACCTCTTGCATAAAGCACGTCATTGTCTGCTTCATATGCAATGTCTTCCCTATTCATCTTCCTAAATTCTTCGCTACGAAGTGCTGTAGTGACATCTTCATATGTCAACTTCGCCTTGCCGTGCATTAAAGCTTTAATCACGGGTTCATACTTATCAGGAAGAGAATTCACCAGACACAAAGCTTGTTCCTCGTCGTTTATGACTTCATCATAATTCAGCAGATCAGTAAGCAGTTTATTAAATGAATCTAGATGCTCCGTCAGTGTTGCACCCTTCTTCATATTATAGCGATACAAACTTCTCTTAAGATGTATCCTATTAGCCACGTTCTTCACCAAGTATTCTTTCTCTAGCTTTTCCCAGAGATCCTTAGCTGAAGTCTCGTGCAGATAATTAACTCTTACTGCCGTCGCCAAACAACCTCTTATCGAACCGAGACATAATTTATTAAACTTGTTCCATTGCTTGTCAGTCATCTCCTTTGGCCGACCTTCTAGAGCCTCGTCTAGGTCAAGTTGAACAAGTGCATCCATCACGTCTGTTCTCCATAAACCAAAGTTATTGGTTCCCGTAAACTTATCAACCTTGAGTTGTGCTCTATGAGTATGTAGTATTTCTTCCTTAGTTTCATTATCCTTTGTAGTCTCTGAATCAGGCTTCTTCGTGTTTTCATCCTCTGAATCACCCATGACTCACAAAAGTGATAAAAACTAAACTTTGAGATTAATAATAACTCAAACCTTCAGAAAATACCTTCACTGCAATACCAAGAATTACCCCTAGCTCCAAGATCTGACACCCTTGCTCTGATACCAATTGTTGCGCTAAAACCTGCGGAAGCGTTTAACCAACAACTACAAAGATAATCTTAATATGCCAAGAACACAAACGCACACAATCAAGAAGACAAGAATTTAACGAGGTTGAATCCTCGGGAAGGAATAAGTGATTTTATATATTATCGTACAGAGAGAATATATAAAACCCAAGAGAGAAGAAGAGCTTCTGGTATATCTCATAGGTTCTCCCAAGGGCTCTATTTATGTAGGTTACATACTTACCCTACAAGTAAAGGGTTTCCTAATACTTGTCTACAAAGAACATTCTAGACATACATAGAATTTCCTAGTTTAGGCATAAGTAAAACAATTATGGAATGTCCTAGAATAATCTAGAATTCCACCGACTCACCAAGTTGAGTTTCCATAAAACTCCTAACTTGTGACCGACCTAAATCCTACAGATCGATCTCTAAATATCCCATGAAATTAAAGCTTCCTAACTAACCACAATCTCCATGAAAATACACTATTTACTACCGCGTAAGGTACAGTAATTGATTTCATATAATGATGCCATTGATCAATCGACTGTAGTTTTTGGTACCTTAACAGTGAATGCTTTACATTACATGATTAGGTCCTTTTACAGCTTTCAAACTGTGGGGTTGGTTTCAAAGTATCTATGGATCGAGACTTCGGTGCAAAATATAATACTCCAAATATCATAATCGCGTAAAGGAGAAAGCCATCGGTAATGACTAATGATTATGTCAATCATAATAAATGTAATGATAAAATTGTCTCCAGGATAGTGGAATGATCTTTCGATGTATCCTCCTTGGATTTTTGATGATTTTAACAGCTAATAGAATAGTACTTGGATGTAAAAGGAACAATCTAGCCAGGCTATCACTATATTTTAACAAATTTACACTTGATAAATTTTGCTTGCCGACACAAAGAATGGTCTAGGGGTTGGGTTCCCTCGAGTGGAAATGGGGGGCTAACTCCCCTAGGTGTTCGATCCATCGTCGACTCCCAAAGTCCAAAAATGTCTTTTGAGATCAATAATTATGAATTTGTGATCGAACAGTCAATGTCAACATCATCCAATTGCTATGCAAATGGGTCTCTCATATCCCTTGTCTTGCAAAAATAAATCCAAGTCTCCACTGGATGGAAGAAGTTAAGAAGATATATCTCACCAATAAAATTTGGAATGTTAACCTTGATGGCTGAAGAGATGCGCAACTTGGCTATATATCCCTAGTCCCTACCATTTGGATATTCTACCACAAGTGGTAGAGAAACTCCTGTAAGATTTGTCTTCGTCGGATGGGGAGAAGACACGTGCTTCTGTTAACTAGTTAATGAATTTTTCGAGACAAAATAGACATGAGATTTTTTATTTTTTATTTCTTTTTGTGAAAAAGGCAAGATGGAATTAGAAAAGAAAGTGTTAAAATAGCAATCTAGAAAGAGACAAAAGAGGAGTTTAGTGAGTTTACAACCAACTACTAGACAGAGTAACCCAATCGAAAACAAAATCGTCTAGTTTTATGTTCTTAAACGATTCAACATTAACAACCCAACTAAACAACAATAATTTGATATCTATAATAATAGAATTTCAAGTTTTTATCCCTTGTTTCTTCGCAATAAGGAAGTCATTCCTTTCCAACCAAACTGCCCACCAAATAGCATATGGCAAACAGTATATATCTTAAGAAAGAAAATCAAAGGCTTGGTCGAAATATCTCGTTTTTGTAGGTACCAGAAATCTGGTGGACACGTGTCACCATCTTAAGGGCGGTAACAAGATAGTGAATACACCGAGAGGTATGGGATAAAACCTAAAAGTAACTGATTGCACCCCACTCAAGGATGAGACGCGTGTAAAGTGCATCTGGCTAAGGCACGGGTTAGGTTGAGGGTACTACAGAAGCATTAAATGCCAAGTCAGAAAGAGGGATACAGCTGTTTAGCACCAGTCAAACCTAGGGTTTCTCTGAGGATGCGGTCAAACAGTCTGGAAGCTGCAAGACTGAGGGTATTCTCTGAAAAGGTCCCTTTGGGAACATGTTTCAGAGAATACTCTCCGAGAAGACATGGAACGAGAAGAATTAAAGGAGTCATATTCTGGAAGGTACATTGCAAGAATTGATTTTTTACAAAAGTTCTCAAAAACCCTAACTTTTATGAAAAATCTTTGATTCTCTTCACAAAGAATTGATTTTTTGCAAAAGTCTCCAAAACCCTAACTTTTATGATCTTTGAACCCAGATTTTGTTTTAAAAGGTTAAACACAATTCATGTTGTTGATTTCTTCCAACAACACAGGTTTCTAAAACTGGAACCCTCCCAGAACTGGTTTTTTCTTCAAAAACACCATTAATGGAGGAACAATGGGTCTTCAGGAAGGTGCCGATGTCACTGTCTTTGCTGACTTCACTTTCAAACAGACACTGATGACCCAGAAAACCTTCTTACCAGTTTTAACTTATCCAATCATTTACTTGTCCTTTCCCTTAAATGTTTTCAAAATGTTTTGAAAAGTTTACGGATATTTTGGATCTCTGAAACTGTCAGGTTTCAACTAGCACTTGTCGAGTCATACTCTGACAGGAAGGTTAAACCTTGATTTTTATTTTTCAGGTGGAATCATGAAGACTGCGAGCACCACAGACTCTGGAAGGGAGCCTTCGAGGAGGACAACCAAAAGTGGATTGTAGGGAATGGATCATGAAGTCCCAGAGGATACTGTCTCCTCTGGAGAAAGTGCACCTCCAGGTTTTGTTGCAAAGGTGCCTCAGAGCACCAGTAATGGGGTTCTGGGGAAAACCACCAGTACGGCAGGGAAAGGACCTGGTGCTCAAGGAAAGAAAGGTACTGCCAGTGGCGTACCCGTGAAGACCAAACCTTTGGCAGAGGTTTACCACACCAATCCCCCTCAGAAGAAACCTGCCTCTGAGGCAACGGTTATTCTTAGGGCGGAAGGAGACTCTCAGAGATAAGCAAAGGACTTGGATCTGCACACGACAGATACAGAAGTTCTGCTGAGGACTCTCTGGAGGGGAACATTCAAATCATCGACGCTCTAAACGGACTTCCCAGAGGGAAGGTCCCAGAGAAAGGTCGAGAAGATACCTCTGGAAGGGTTGGACCTTCCAGAGTAGTACAGGATGTCTCTGAGAGACGACGTGAAGACACCTCTGGGAGGGCTGGACCTTCCAGAGCAGTTGAAGGTACCTCTAGAGAGAATGGATCCTCTAGGGCAGCGAGAATAACCTCTAGAGAAAATGGGCACTCTAGAGCAGACAAAACCACCCAGAGGGTGAGGCCAACTCGTGAAGAAAGGGGCAAGTTTGTGGTCAGAGACCCAGAATTCACCCCAGAGGACGCCAGGAGAGCGCGAAGAAATAAGGTTAAATCCCTAAAGAGAAAAATCCTTAGGCTTTCTAAGTCTAACAAGAAGCTAAGGCAGAAGAGAATTACTGATAGTGACTCATCTGACTCCTCAGAGGATGAGGAGGAAGACAGGAGGAACTTGAAGTATAAAAGGCCTAGAGAAGAGCCAGTCCCAGAGGTAATTTTGGATGACTCCTCGGACGATGACTCTGAGGAGGATCATGCAGAACCTTCTCTGGAAGAAATTCTGGCAGCTCGAGAAAGGAAAATTCGAGAGCTAGAAGACGAGGTTAACCTCAGAAAAGCTATGGCAGCAAGTATTGGGGAGCAACCAAAGTCAGTCAAGAAGGAAGGGAATCGATTGGCATAGGTAATGGAAGATGCCAAGCGCTCACCATTCACCCCAGAGATCAATTCCCTCCGAATACCCAAGAGATGTATATTGAACTTCCAGAACAAGTTTGATGGTACGGGTGATACTATTCAGCATGTCAAGGACTACGAAATGGCTCTGATGCCATGGCAAAATCGTGAAGGCGTTATGTGTAAATTCTTCCCTGGGAGCCTCAAAGAGGAAGCTTTGACCTGGTTTAACTCCTTAGAAAATGAAAGATCACGTCATACGCCCATCTCCAAGAGATCTTCTTAGAGAATTATATGCATAACAGCAAGGTCAAACCTGGAATTGAACGGCTGTTCATCCTCAAAAGAGGAAGGGGAGAATCCCTCAGAAGCCTAGTTGACCGGTGGAGGAAACTATGTGCTGAGATTGGGAAGGTCCCTGCTGCCTATGCTATCATTGGCTTCAAGAATTCTTTGAACAAGACTGACCCCCTCTTTATAAGGCTATGGAATGATACCCCGGAGAATATGGGAGATCTAAGGAGAATACAAGAAGAATTCATAGCATTAGAGGAGACGCAGGATGGCACCTACGACAAGCTTCTCTCTAGGAACACGGGTAGAGGGGCAAACGTGGTGTAACCACAGCCCCAGATCACTCATTCCCAGCCTCCTGCTACTGTCCCTACCTCTCAGATTAAGAGGAACAAGTCCAGAGAATTCAGAGGCAAAGGATCAGCTAAGGATAACAAGAAGAGAGATTTCGATGATGGCACTTACACTAAGTTTAACACTCCGAGGTCAACCATTTATAAGGAAATCAAGGGGAAACTCCCCCTTGAGGACTCAATTGGAAAGGGTGTGCAACCCGATTACAGCAGAAACAGTAAGGGTTACTGTGAGCTGCATGAATGGAATGGACACACACTCGATAGATGCAGGCATCTAAAGAAAGAGTTGGAGAAACTAGTAAGCAGCGGTGAATTGAAAAAGTAAATCGCCAAGAACTCTGAGAAGGAGAAGGCGGTGGAAAAGATATTCAGAGTTGAGATGCCCAGAGAGGCACAACATCTCAACTGCAACACAATTACCCATTATGTGGAGATGCCCCCAGAATCATCTCTGGGGCGAGGCTCTTTGGAGAGAATCCATAAGAGAAATGCTGAAGGGGAAGAGATCTTTAGCATGGCAATGGAACTCCCCATGGAGGAATGGATGAAAATGCCAGTTTCATTCTCGGCCTCCGAAGTACCCCTGAATGGAAAAACTCACAACGATCCTCTAGTGGTTACTATGATGATCGGGCAGTGGGGCATCCTAAAGATTCTGGTGGATGGAGGAAGCTCCGTGGAGATTCTATTCTACAGCACTTTCGTGAAGATGGGTATAAAGGATGAATGCCTAATCCCCTCAACCTACATGGTATACGGATTCAACGGCTCCTCCACTAAGCCCAAAGGGGAAGTTACCCTTGAAGTCCATGCCGGGAAGATTATCACCTCTACGACTTTCTGTGTAGTTGACGTTGTTTCACCCTACTCTGCCATCATG
>JAJJMA010278963.1:0-10850 GCA_023529015.1 Papaver nudicaule | reverse complement strand
AGTGTTCTTGAACTTAATGTTTCAAACATCTTGTTAATCAATGAAGTGTTGAATCAGTTGAAATTTTTGTGTTGAATCAGTTGAAAATCTTTTGTTGAATCAGTTGAAAATCTTGTGTTTGAGTGAAAACAGGTTGAATCGGTTTGACTCGGTGATTGGTTGACTCACCGACTCGCTCAGGGGTTTCCTTGTCTTTTATTTGATGCCAGCTGGTGGATAATGTGGGTGAAAATGGGTGAACAAAGGTTTACCGTTTTTTCAAAAAAACGGGGCACTTTATAGAATACTGAAAAAGTAAGGGCATTTTATATTAGCATATTTCAAACAAGGGCATTTTATAAAATCACCCTAACGTATATTAGTATTGGTTTGCTACTTATCTAATCTAATCTGTGTGCATGAGCTTTTACTCTATAGGATAATCCACTTACTCTGTAGTTCATGTTGGCCCTGTATGCTATTTGGGTTCATTTTTAGGCAGGTCTGTAACATACCACCTGATGCTTCACAATGCTACATGGTTGACCCTTGCGTTTCTGCAATAATCCAAACTGCGTACCTAAAGCTACTGCTCATGCATGCGTACCACTCATCTCTCTTAGAACTCACTCTTCAACAAGCCAACAAGCTCTGCGCCTTCTTGATTAAGGCTACACTTGACTGCGCACCTGATAACCACTGCTACTGCTACATGAATGGGGCATTGCTGCTACTCCTACTCACATAGAGATGCCAAAGCTCCTGCAGTACTACACCTCCTCCTAAGAACTGCCACATACTGACTGATGCAATGCAGATGACCACCACTATGATGAGTGTCTCAACCTTACATGGCTGCTGCACCTGATCTTTCCCTCACCAACCTGAAGTGGTTATCCCACACCTAATGACACCAGGCTGATGTTGATGAGTTTCTCCAACACGCACTGACACTACTCGCACCCAATGATAACAGGCCACACTGCTACTGTAAATAATGAGCTTCTTGTTTTATTCGAGTGTAGGTATATAGCTTATCGGATAAGAAATAGGCGAGTCTCTTGGAGAAGAACAATCCTCACTATAACTAGTCCCTCGTACAAGAACTTGATTGTCGCTCTTCACAGAAAAAAGAAAGAGGAGCTGATACTCTGATGATACCCGATGAATATACTGTGCGACTACTTGCTTTTATACGCCCCCTGATGCTCGATCCTTCAAAAGTAATGGAGTGACCCTTGCAAAAGAATGAAGACTTACTGACACCAGCATGTCCCTCAATGACGACGGGCTCTCGCTAAAAAAATGCCTCACTACGTGGTGCTCTAACTAAAAGAATCCATGTATGTTATATTCTTGTGTAGGTACACGTCTTATGAGAAATAAAATTCAGTTTTCCAATTTGAAAGCAATGACAGTTTAAAAGGCAGTAAATCTGATATGGAAAAATAACACTAAAAAGAAAGCTCACGCCACAAATAAGGATGGGGCAACTGGCGCATACAAGGAAGCTCAATACAAATTCTACATACCCACCTGATCACCGGTCCTGTTGCACGAATGGGGCATTACTGCTGCCGTTTGAAAAATTACAAGCTTGACATAATCCGATGATGGAACTTCACATTTTTTTCCTTCCCTTATTTTAATTGTGCAGGTACCTGAGAGAGCCTAAAGTACAACCAAGACTACACGCAAAGTCAATAGCAACAAGAGCCACAATTACTAAGCAGCAAAATCTTGAAGTACCAATGTGTACACGACAAAGAGGAACAATTTCCAATTAAGGGGCAGCACATAACCCGTCAACAACAGTAGCATTTGAAAAACATTGTAGTACATCTCAAGTACTCTAAGGAACAACAACGATGAAGCAGTAAGGCCCGAGGAAAGCAACACCACTAATATTCTAATAACAAAACAAAGTCCAAACAAAGCCAGCATCTCAAACTTCAATGCTGATAACTGCGGTCAATACCTTGAGGCACTGCCACTGTCTACCAAAATTCTATGTCTTCACAAGGGCATCGACTTTTTCTTTCACAAGCTTCTACAATCAACTTCCGAAAGCAAAAGGGGGCAAATCCCAATCACACCCCAAAAGCCAACCTATGTGGCAGATCAATAACTATAATTTGTTATTTTGTTTATTAATATTTCAGGAGAAGAAAATAATAGTGCAATACAATGTGTAGCTCACAAACATCTCAAAATTAATGCATGAAAGAAAGGCAATCCGCAATCAGTCCAGCAAACAATGTGTGCGTGCTAGCTTAGCACCGGGGCAAAATAATCAAGTTCACATGGTTAAGACAAACACCAATTTCGTATTAAAGAATTAGACGTCGACACAGCTGACTTTAAATAAGCTATACAAAGAGATGAAAGATGCAATTCAAATATCTACCATAGCCTTCACCGCAAACAAAGGAGCAACAAAGCCTCTACATGAAGCACATACAGTTCAACGACTTTACAAGAGAAAAATACAACAATCAGCCTCCAAAAGGAAAAATGGTGCTAATATATGACAATCCCAGTAAAAATTTCGAACTACGTAGTGCTTGATCCTTTCCTAGGGTACGTAGGCAGCCGCTCAGCACGGTTCAACACCTAATCATTAGTAAAAATAAAGGTAGGGCACATGCCTCAACCTTGAATGAAAATGAGGCCCGCACCTCAATAATAGTGTCCGCACCAAGGAACACACTCACTGATCGCACCCAGTGTATGTCCTTTATTCAGCACAACTGAGTAAGAAACTTCGAGACACATAGTCGCCCTCTAACTCTCAGGTCACTGATCGCACTCAGTGTATGCCCTTTATTCAGCACAGCTGAGTAAGAAACTTCGAGACACAGAGTCGCCCTCTAACTCCCAGGTCACTGATCGCACTCAGTGTATGCCCTTTACTCAGCACAGCTGAGTAAGAAACTTCGAGACACAGAGTCGCCCTCTAACTCTCAGGTCACTGATCGCACTCAGTGTATGCCCTTTATTCAGCACAGCTGAGTAAGAAACTTTGAGACACAGAGTCGCCCTCTAACTCTCAGGTCACTGATCGCACTCAGTGTATGCCGTTTATTCAGCACAACTGAGTAAGAAACTTTGAGACACAGAGTAGCAATCTAATTCTCACCTCAATAATGATGCCCGCACCAAGGTACGCACTCACTGAGTTAACTCAGTGTGCGCCCTTTACTCAGAACAACCATTGTCTGAGTAAGAAATTTTGAGACACAGAGTAGCCCTCTAATTCTCAGAACTCGCATACACAGACTCACCCCTAGCTAGGGTGTGGAATGTGTTGCGAGAGCTCCATCAAAAGTTACTCGAGTCTTATTACAACTTGTAATATCAATCACGCACATAATTACCTAATCTTAAAAAATAAACAAATACGCGCATTCATCCGTTAATACACTCATTAATTAACAACCTTGAAAAGCTTAAAGGATTATCTAATGCATCTTTTATTTATGCTATATGATTAATCAATTATATCTTTTTATGCTATCTGATTAATCAATTATATCTTTTATTTATGCTATTAATCAATTATACCTTTTTATAATGCTATCTAATTAATCGATTATATCTATGTTATTAAGTGTTTATATCTTCGGTTAATCGAGCCATACCTTTGCTGTAAATAACTAACCACTATTCTAAGTTGGATGAATTGATGCACGGATTCCACTTTTGTATCTGAGCTACTCTAATGAAGTTGCATGGAAAGCACCATACTGTTTGACAAAGTGATCAGGCGAACAACTGGGGCAGAGTATACGAGAAGCCAAAGGAACTTGTCTAGGATTCGTAGCACACCAACAGATGTTACATCCATTAAATAATGAGAGGCTTGAGCAACGCGGATACACAATGAATCTCACGCTGCTGCGCACACGATCCTCACACTGCTGCGTACTTGATCCTCACGCTTCTGCGCACAATGATTCTCACGCTGCTACACGCATGATCCTCACACTGCTGCGTACTTGATCCTCACGCTTTTGCGCACAATGATTCTCACGCTGCTGCTCGCATGATCCTCACACTGCTGCGTACTTGATTCTCACGCGGCTGCGCACATAATCTTCACACATAAACAACAACAAAATAAACGACTCGCCACAAAGAGCTCTCAAGCGTCATGCCATGCTTACAACTTCTGAAATGTTTTTCAGAACGCACCAAATACCATGTTATCCCAGCTAGGGAAAATACTCATCTTCAACATAAAGCTCACAAGGGGCAAGCATACAAAGCTGAATAATAAAAGGTAAAATACATTTGGATACTCTTTGTTGCAGGATGATTCCAAAAGACTTCGGAATCTCAGAAAGAATAGGGGCAAAGTATATATACTTTCGTACTAATATTCTTTCTGAGATTCCTCCAACAAAGAACACCAAGTAAAGCATAAGGCGCAACGTGGGTGTGGATGAGAAGAAATGAGGTGTCGTTACCATTCTACCCTTGGGGCATCCCAAATCCGAATGCAAACCGACATGGGCAAACTGTTGGTACAAAGTACCCTCCACCCACGTGTAAGCATCTAAAAAGAGGAAGCAGGTTAACCATGATAGGAGTGTGACACAAGATAATGGTGAGGCACCAGAAGTCTCAAAAGGATGAGCCACCAGAAGTCTCAAAAGGGTGAGGCACCAGAAGTCTCAAAAGGGTGAGGCACCAGAAATCCCCACCAACACATGGCGCAAGATTAAGCAAGGAGCAACATAATAGACTACAACAACATTCACTACAACGTTACCAAGGATGCTTAGATATTAAGCTAAATGCAACTTAATAAGATACACCAACACTCACCACAACAAAACTAAGAAGACCTATCAACTAAGATAAGGGTAAAAGTGTATTTACCCATGAAGATATTTGTCTAATAAATATGAGACTTTGTAGAGTAAAGAAGATGAGGATCTTTGGTGAGAGGTGAGGAATAGTATGGACTCTTTATACTACTCCCTCACACACAAAGATTGAGAACCCATCCATGAGAAACTATACTTTGTAATGAAACCACAATCAATACTAGATCATGATATTTTGTTATTCAAGCTTTAATTCTTATCTATTTGTTAAATTACTTGTTTGTAATCATGTCTCTTCACTTATATTTGTGTAGATAAATCTGTTTATAATCCTTATCAATTGGTTGTTTTGTACCAAGACCTTAGGATACTTTTTGGTACAAACAGTTTGGCGCTAGAAACAGGGAGAGGTGTAAAAGAATTTATTCTCCTGTGTATTTACTCAATTTTGTTTTGTTAAGAAAACTAACAAAAACCCGTTTTTTGCTCTCAATCAGAGAAGTCAGTTAAGAAAACAACTAGGCCAGAGTTTCAAAATTCCAACTCCTGTGTGTTTCGAAATTTCCTACTGATTTTTTTGGATAATTGATTTATTTTTCTCAGTGATAAAGAAGTTTAATTGGGGATTCACAATTCACTCTTTAGCTTTCGATTTGGTTTTCCCCTACTTTCGATTTGGTCAACCAGTGTTTAGCTTGGCATATTTTCAATCAAAACGAACTACCAATCATCTTGGCTTTGAATTGCTAAGTCAGGCATCTCCTCTACTGAGTTTTGTTATAGATTTAGGTATCTTGTTTTGGCCGAATTGGGGCAGGAAAGAATGGGTTGTAGGCCAATTGATTAATGGTGATTGAATGGTAATTTGAAGACATGAATCAGATTCCCAGCAGTGTTAGGATTCATGGGTTATTATTAGATTACAAGTCTTTGCAGGGAAGGAGTTTGATCAATGTCTACAATCAACAATACCTCATGTTGATTTGCTTGGTTTGTTAAATGAATGGTAAATGTGCAGAGACGAAGTTGTATTAGATCAAATAACCAAGATAAACTCATCGATTCAAAACAGCCATTACACACTCAAATTGTTTGATAAAATGCTCAAACCAGACTGCTCCAACCCTCACCAACTTGATGCTGCTCCTAACCGCATCTATGCCATTGCATATCTGCTACTGACGCCACCCTTCACAGCTGCAATGGCATATTTGAGGCTTGAATGCATCACAGATGGTTCTCCTCTTGAGTTTGGAAGCTTATTTAGGCTTGTTGATCTACTGCATTTGCTCCACGATGTAGACGAAGCTTCAATGCCAACATGCTCTCACAGAGAAGCCCTCACTGTCGTACTCTCACCTGAAAGAATGCCTCACTGCTGCTGATCCCACACACTACGGCTATCACCAACTAGAAGCTCTTAATCCGCACTTGTGATGATAACAGTGCTACTACTCTTGCTAACACCCTCGTCTTACTCTTGCCCATACTAAAGTACTGGTTCAATGCCCAGCAGATGTTTTCTCTTGTTTAAACTTGTGCAGGTTCATAGAGTATAGGAGGATACCTAAGCATTGGGGAATTGCTGCTACTCTTACTCACATAGAGATACCAAAGCTCATGCACTGCTGCACCTCCTCCTAAAACTGCCACATACTGACTGATGCTACGCAGATGACCATTACTACGCTGAGTGTCTCATCTTTACATGGCTGTTGTACCTCACACTTTGTTGTATGCCTAAAGCCACTGCCCCTCTCTACTTGGTGATATCAAAGAAGCTCATGCACCACCACCAATGATGGCTATGAAGTTTTTTCTTTTTGTGCAGGTTCATAGCCAGACCTTCAATAACCAGACCTTCAATCCCAGTTGAGGTCCACTCTTAATGAGATCAAAGAAACTCTAATGAAGCCTAAAGACGGTGGAATTGGTGTTGCCATAGCTTGCACTAATAATGCTTCTTGCATCCGATGCTCATGCTTTACGTATGCTAACTATGAAGTTCTGTTTTGATTTTGTGCAGGTATATAGTCTAAGAGAAGCGGTCTAAGCTAGCCAGGAAATGAACATCCAATCCCAAATCAAGACGATATTCTTGCCATACCTATTGAGCTGCTCTTGTCTGCACCAGACGTGGCATACATAACCTCCACTTGCTATGCTCCCACACTGATGCTTCTCCTTCACACTCCTGCCCTCATCATCTTAAAGCTGTTCTACTCGCATAAAAAGGCCTAAGCTCCTGTATTGTTGCTCCTGCTCACACTTGACTGTACACCAAATGGATTTCCTGTTACGCATTTGATTGCTCCTGCACGCACCTGAAAAGCTGCTTCAAGCTTCACTACTGAAATGCCACACGTTCCTGCACTCACCAACACGAAGTTGTTTATAAGATGAGTATTAGATAAAATAATTCTCTTGTATTATAAGATGAGTTTGTATGTTTCATTGTTGTACAGGTCTTTAACTAATGATCTTCTGGCGCACTGAAGAGAAAGTCTCACTGCTTGGTGCTCTGAACTCAAAGAATCCCCCACTTCCCGATGCAACCTATGTCCTCACTGCCTATGTTCCTGCTCCAATCTGCACCTGTTATTGTTATGAGTCATTGCCAATACTTAGTGTTCTCACTGAGAAGAATCCCGCACTACCAAAGGAGCCGCACTAAAAAGAATGCCTCACTGCAACTGGTCCCTCACACAAGCACCTGACTGCCACTGTTGCATTCTACATAAATGGGACAATGACCAGCAAATGTTTTCTCTTGTTTAAATTTGTGCAGGTTCATAGAGTATAGGCGGATTACCTAAGCATTGACACCTACCACACTTTTGCTGCGTACAAGCTTCCCTTCATCAGATGGTTTCTCTCTCATGAGCACGAAGAGTTTAAAGCTGCCGTTACACCCGCACCAATGAGATGCACCTTCCCACAGTTAATGATTTCCACTAGCCAGCAGTGTAGATGAACCCTCACTGCCAACATGCTCTCACTGGGAAGAATCCCTCAATGTCAACGTGTTCTCACTGCAGTTCAGATTGGAGCGCACCCTTTACTGGAAATGTCAGCCCTCACCAACATAAAGATCCTCCATCCCTCAGTGCAAATGCCTCAATGCAAGCTACCATTGCTCCCACACTGCCGCTGCTATAAAATAATGAGTTTCTTCATCTATTATTATGTAGGTACAGGGCCTACTACGGGCAGTTTTATTACAACCAATGAAGTGGACGGACAGGTCCTGGATGATAGAAATGAGAGATAGGTGCATCTCTTAGTCTGGAGCCTGTAAAAGCAAAGTCACTCCCACCAACAGAATGCCTAGCCAAAGAAATTGCGGAACACATCTACAAAGGAGTGTTGTTCCTAGTTATTCGATGATTTTCAGTACACAATGAGTGTATAAAATGTGGCTTGGGTTTGTTGAATGAATGATAAAACTATGATGATGATGCTAAAGTCGCTGCTCGCACTGGAGTGCTGCTTTTACCCTCACATGATGAAAGACAGATGACTACCAAGTGGTTTCCTCTATTCAGTTTTATGCAGGTTCATAAAGTATTGGCGGATTGCCTCCTCCTAAGCACTGCCACACACCAGTTGATAAAAAAGTATTTTCCATGCTGCCTACCTAAATCTACTGCTCCTTTAGCTCCTGCCCGCACTGATGCTCAGGTTTTGCATAAACCGACATCAACCCCTAAGAGATGATTCCCCTACCCACACTTGATGGTAAGGATGCAATTTCATTATTGTAAGGCTCACAAGTCACAACGCTCCTCGTCACCTGGTAGTGATTGATTTTACTTATATTTGATTATGTTTTCGATTTTCTTGGATGTATTGATTTATTTTACAAGAATATCATGGAGCAAATTTCAGTTATTTCATATAATTTTATAGGGAAATGTGTCTTAGATAATTTTAGGTGTTCTGCCTTAACGTATAGAGATAATTTATAAACTGCCCCTACTTCAGAAACCGACTAACCCACTTGCCCCCGAAAATTTTTTCATTTATTTTCTGCCCTCACCGTTACAAGTAGTCTCTAGAGAGTTAGGTCAATGATTGACTAGTCAAAGTTTTCTCGCAAAATTACATAGCTAACCCTACAGTAAAACAAAAACACGAGTTAGGTTATCATTTTTCATTTCTTATTCTCAGAAACATCGAGAGAGAAAGTGAGGGAGAAAAGAGGAGAGGCGATGAGAGTCAGTTCTTAGGGTTTCAGGGGAAAATCAATTCAGTTTCGTGTGTTAGGGAGTGAGATTGAGCGATTTGGAAACCAGGAGAGTAATTTTTAGGGTTCATCAACAAAGGTACAGTTAGGGTTTGGGTTCAAAGATGATGAAAGAAAATTTTCTGAAAAGGAAAGTCGATTTTGCTGGGTAATAATCATCTCTAATCAATTTTAAACGAAACCCTATTGTTGATTTCACTGTATTTCAAGTTTTGTTCAGTTTCTATACGAAACCCTAACTGATTGTTTTTGGTTTCAGTATTACAGACGGAATAAACGGGACAGAGAAGAACGGGAAAGAGAAGAAGAGGAAAAAAGATGATAATCCGTAAGATCTCAACTAATTTTTGATTGCATGTTGAATTAGGGTTTGGGTTTTTGTGTAATCCTATTTTTGATTGCATGTTGGGGAAAAATGATGATTACTGTCTATTTTACTATGGGAATCAAAGTCTGTAACTGGTTTCCTCATTTTTCTTCTTTTTGTAGTTGATTTGAAGGTTTTGATATTTCTGACATCTCTTTGTGTTGTTACTGGGTTCTTGAATTGTTCCTAGGCTGCTAGTTTGTTTGTTTTTCATGTTTTCTTTAGACATTAATGCCAATGCTGAATAAGAAATGCTATGGCAGCATAAGAAATCTAGCGATGAGATTTGCAAGTAAAGGAAACTGATAGGCATTGCAATTTTTTCGCCAAATGCGCGAAAGAAAATTTGCACCGAATGATTCCGTTTGTTTGTTGTTGATTAACACCCTCTCAAAAAATCAGCTAAAAGATGCTGCATCAGTTAGAGAATTTCTGTATCTTAGTCTTGTTTATTACAGTAGCCTGTAGATATTCCCTTAGGGCGGTTTCAGGTGCTGCATCAGTTAGAGATGTAGCTATTACATAACTGAACGGATTTTGATGGTTTGGTACACATAGATTTTGATGCATTTCACCAGTCTGTAATATGCCGTGCAGTAGTTTATTTATTTAGGTTTCTGGTGCACTATTATATTTGTTAGATTTTAGTTAGAACCAGATAATTTCATCTTTTCTTTGAACCTGTATTAATGTTGATGGAATGAGAATGTGTACTTGCAAATTTCATCGCTAGATTTCTTTAGTTTCCCTTGTGGATTTGCATTGCTGATTTGGCAGAAGCACCTCAGACTGCATTTTCCATTATGGTCGTAGATTGAATTGTCAGAGAGATTATCTGTATTGTTTGATGGAAAAATGGTTTTCATTGAATGAATTTTTGCTCATGGGTCGTACTCGAAAATTTCTCTGTAAGCTTTATTTTGTTTCCTGTGTTTGTATGTGAACTATTGTAAACCTTTGAAGTTCCATTTTTTCATTTCTCGTTAACAACTAATGAAAGCAGAGATATATCTCTAATATGGGATCGTTACAGTTTTCGTGTCGCATGCTCACTGGATTAGTAAATCTTATAAAGCATAAAGCTTAAAAATTGACATTGAGCTTAGCAAGTCAAGTGAAAATTATGTATCTGAAATATCTGCATTTTGCTTGACTGTGAATCTTATTTGCACAAGTCAGGACCATATGACATATATGCACAAGTCCAAGTTTTGATGCATATATTCCATCAATTGCCTAGCCAAGCCAGGGGCCTGAATATGCTTGTAGCGAAATGATCTTGCATTCAATCCAAGTTATTTCTAATCTCATTTGGCAAAAAGTAGTCTGTTGATGGTGTCAATGCAAACTATTAGTCTGAGTTTCATATTCTGCAATGTTTCATAGTCTGTAGTGTAACATGTTTCATTCTGTTAATGATTATAAT
>JAJJMA010278951.1:0-10202 GCA_023529015.1 Papaver nudicaule | reverse complement strand
TGATTAATAAAAGAGATACAGAGAGATGACGTAATGTAACTCTAACACTTCTGCATCTAAATTTTACTATTTGATAATAAATATTGATCTGCGATATCTAAGTGATAAAACTTAATAAGAAACAGTTCAAACACATTCATGTTTACACCTTAGGATAACAACTGATATTTATATTGCTTCCATGATAGCTAAAATACAAGTGCCATAGCTCCAAACCAGTAAAGCTTTTTACATAAACAACTACATTTTGTATTTATTATTACTGAAATATGGCTAATAACCTTTGGAACAGTATTATAATCAGAATATGTACACTTGTTGTGCTTACAAATTAGTGCGAAAATGCTCATATGTTTCTGATGATCTAAGACAGGTACTAAACTAGGTAATATATACTCATTTCTACTAACTGTTGAGTATATATTACCTAGTTTAATTAACTAAAGTAGTGCCGATAGTAATATGGTTATACACTAAAACAATAGCTAGTACTATTAGTAATCAATACAAGCTTAAAGGAGAAAGTAAGATTTCATTTCAATTTTTTCAATGTTTCTATTGCATTCGAAATGAGAAATGCAAATGGCTATTTATAGCCACCGAGTCACCGACTATACAAGTCGGTTGTACAAAGAGGAGACACGCCACGAGAAACGTGGCAGTGCTATGTGATATTCAAAGCTGTTAAGAATATCAATATCTGATAAACCTTATCTTGGATTTTGCAAAAAGAGGTGGGAAGCTTTTGGAAACTCGATCAGCTGAGACTGGTAAATGTGATAGTAGGCCACCCATGATATCATAATTTTATAACAGAAATCGAATTTTCCTCTTCTTTTCTTCCAAGTTGTTCAGACTTTTGTGACTATTCAACTTCCTGGTCGACCCCATTCCTCCGACCAACTTCACTTACTCCCGAAATTTTAGCCTGAGTTTGAATTCATTTTTCTTCCTTCTCTGGTCTCCCAAGTTTGTTTGACCTCAAGCCATGCTGGTCGGTTGTTCCTGGTTGACTCTACCAGTATTTCACTTTTGTTCCTCATGTCCACTAATGGTTCATGGCCAAGCCCATAGCATACAAATCTTGCAGGAGCAGCCTTACGGTTTGTACATTCAAGCCCATAGAAAGATGTTCATGCCTACCACCATTACCACCCAACAAGCTCAGAAATTCCTTTTTTTTTTTTTTTTAGCCTGTTCTGTTTTTCGCCCTTTTTTTTTTCTCTGTAATGGTGGATGATAGGATAATAACAAACAAGCTTCGTCAGAAACAATATTTGTTAGAGATCAATAAGCTTCGTCAGAATACTTAATGATGGTTGATTGAATCAATCAAGAAGATAACCATAAAGGTTGAATAATGTTTAATTGATAATATTGAATAAAATAGATGTTTTCTCTAAGCAATAGAGCTAGCCTTTAAATAGGCATACAATAACCGACTAAAGGTAAATAAAGGAAATCAACCTAAACTAGGAAAGCTAAGAAACTTGGAATACAAGAACTACTCGTAAAGAGCAGGATTAAATAAGGAAAGCATAAAGATGACGTGCAGTACAAAAGATGTACTACATCAGTCCACCCTTCTTGAAAGGAACTCGCCCTCGAGTTCATAGGGTAGAAATCCATCGGCTCCATAAGAGACCTCCATCCGAGTCTTCGGTTTCCAACGTAATGTCTGGCTTCTTGAGTATCATCAAATAACGCCTCAAATGAATATTCTTTCATATCTTCATATTCTTCAAATGTTAACCAAGAATAATTCATATCGTTGTCGTTAGCATCTTCTTTATAGCCATTATTGACTAGTATCCATCGTATATTACCTCATTTCATTCCTCCCTCTCTTATAAACACCTTGTCCTCAAGGTGAAACCCCTTCTTGAGATCCTGGGCTAACCTTTGAAAATGCTCAGCTGCGCATATAAATTCCACAAACCAAGCAACACACTGTAGTACTAAATTGTTCATGCAAAAACAGAAACAGTAGTATGTTGTGGTAAGAAGGAATGCTGCAAAAATCTCCATCTTATGTCTTCCCCGATCAAAGACAAAAGCCATATCATTAGTCCTCCAAGTCACACGATAGTCTATCGTTCTCCCAATAATAACTTGAGCTGCATTGTGCACTTGGGTAAATTCTTCTACATAATCAGGTACGGTAGCACTTCTTCGAAATACGTCGACGATACTTTTACCAGGGTCAAATAACCTTCGAGTAAGAATTTTAGCCAAACAGTGACCAAATCCTTGAATAACCACAATTGGAACTTCACCTTTGTAAACAACTGTGATATAGTTCTCAAAACTCTGGACAGCAAAAACATCATGCTCAACCATAGTAAGTGTGTAAATTTTTGCGCATTGCATAGCACAAACATTCACATCATAAGCATTATTATCCTCCATATTTTCAGTGAGCTTAAATTTCCACTTTAAATAATCTCCCAACATGTAGATGTAAGTGAGATATAACGTGAAACTAATCATGATAAGGGAGTAAAAATAAATACCAACCAAGTTGTTGTGAACATACCAGATGACCTCAAACTCCTTCACCAAATCAGATGTCTTGCACATGAAAGCTAGACGACAACTTCCTTTGAGTTCATCTTTGAAGCCAATAAAGGTTGCAGTATTAAAATAATTCTGTTTTCCAGGATATGCAGTACTATTATTGTTATGCATTCGCGTTGGTCTTTGATAAGTAGAATTTGAACCACGTAACTCACGACTTTCTACCTTCGTAGCTTGTTGAACAACTTCAGTCATAGTGTAGACGGATTGTGTCATCCCTTGCTGAATAAACCTATTCAAACCATCATCATAACGTGCAACTAATAGTTCGATTCTAATCTTCAAGTGCTTGTCAAATATTCTTTCAAAACTTTCGATAGCAATATATCCCATGGTTCCTACAGGAATTCCTTTATAACGCCATTTGTTTCGAAACAAGAAACCCAAAGTTTGACTGCTAAAAGAAAATCGAGTATACCCAATAACATGGAAGTTGAGAAAATCACAAGTTGCAGCTTGTTGGACAATCTTGTTACTGTAATCATCAAGATCTTCCAGTCGTCTAATATCTGTTGTATCACTTGAATAAATATCGAAAACAGATTCACAAACAACCATAATTGCACAATAAAGAAAAAACAAACATACATATATGGTCCATGCATCATTAGATGAAGGCCCATAACACCTCTAATAGCTGTACCAAACTGCCAATCAACTCTTCCATTAGCAGTAGCCCTTACTAGGTTCTCATCTATACTGCAAGATTGAGAAAGTATCCCCGTGTTTGGGTAAGTAATACCAACAAAACTATATATACCGAATAAAAATAATACTACCAAAGCTCTGTCAGTAATACTTTTTTTGTATGGCCTTCCCATAAACAACACGTGATCGTCAAGAAATCCAGCATCAATAACAAACAAATCTCTTATTGAAACTAGAAATCCAAAATCTGATGTATACCCAAGTCTACGAACCCATCGACAAATTATTGTCTCTCCAGAATTCAATGAAACAGCTGCATACTTCCCACGATCGAATGATGAACGAGCATAGTGAAGGTAAATATAAGAATTCAGATAACTTTTAAAACGTGAATACCTCTTGGCAATGATGTCAAAATCACTGAAATTGTATCGTTTTTCCAGAGCTAAAAATAACACCTTATTAACTTCACGTATAAATACTGAAGTTTTATGGTCTTTAAAAACCTCGGGGTTGAGATGAAAAAATAGCGCATGGTTTATGAGCACGTCTTGCCATGGTCTGTTAGGAATATCGTCTTATCAATACGCGCCTGTAGAGTATCAAACAACCTTGAAATAATAGGAACCCAATTTAAGAAAGAACTCCTTGACCTGGTGTCTACGGCGTCTAGGTTTCCATAACCAAAATTAGTTACAAAATTTTCAGCCTCTTTGCGCCGTGCAATAATTACATCAATCATTGAATTAAAATCCAAAATATCAGTAGGCTTCTCTTCTTCTTTCACAAAAGTATCTTGAAGTCTCGGAACAATCTCATGCACAGACGTGCCCTTGTATTCATCCACAAAAATTGACGGAGTAATAGAAACCACAATAGAAGTAATTGTAGTATTCAAAAATTCATCATAGGTGAAAGAAGTAAACGTCGAAACAATTTGAAAATCTTTTCCACGATCAAATATATTGCGAGGATAATCATAAGGAAGATAGAAATAACTCTTACCGAACAAGTTGATGTAGAAGGACGGCTTGAAACAAGTCATGTCAGCTGATCCATGAAAACCAACCATGTTGATGTCCAAAGGATTTGTAAAACTCGCATTAACGGTTGCATTAACGACCTTGTTCTGATCTTCTTCTTCTAGAAAAGTAGATTTCATACTCTCTTGGTCGCCAAGATTAATATTGAGAACAGGAGTTGACGTAGTGGATACGATAATATGTCTTGATGACAAATCTTCTACACTCTCGTCTTCACTGGAATTTCTCTCATCTTTTTCAACAATAGTGGAAACCACATCATGTGATTTTTCTTCCTTGCTCTCAGTATCACAATCGGTTGGAGTTACATCTTCTTGTGAATCTTCTACTGTTGAATATTCTTTAACATCAATTTGAGGAAGTGTTGAAATACAACTTACCTCGTCTTTAGACTCTGCATCTTCCAATGCCTCATCTTTTTTGTCTGTCTTTTCTTCCGAAGGCAGAAGAGAATTAAGCTCGACAATGGGGCTTTCTGCATGATTAAAAGATGTATGCATTGACGATAAGCTTGACTGTGCTACCTCTTTTTGTAAAACTAATCTTCTAAGTTCTTTTTCTTTTTCTTCACGTAGCCAAGATTTATATGTAGAATACAGTTGTACTCCATAATATGGAGATACAAACTTTTCTAGAATCAATTTCTGCATTCTTACCCAACAACGCAGAGGTTCTTGACTATTCATCCATCGTTTGTGACAGAGTCCCTTCCACCAAGATGTTGCTCTTCCCTTGAGTTTGCATCTAACATATTCTGCTTGCTTGTCGCTATTATATATCCATGCGTATCTGAAAAACGACTCCACTTTTTCAAGCCACTTAAACAATTCATAAGGTTCTAAATCACCATAGAAGTAAGGAATATCCTTCGCCATGATAACTCTGAAATCTTGAACAAGAAACTAACGAAAAAAATAAGGTTTTTTTTTTTTTTTTTTTCGGAAAAAATAAAAAAAAAAAAATACAACTAGGGTTTTGATAAAAAGATAGGTTTTGTGAAAAGGTAGGGTTGCGGAAGCTAAGGTATCAGGATCGAGTTCTAGATGAGAATCTAGAACCGTTGCTCTGATGCCAACTAATGGTGGATGATAGGATAATAACAAACAAGCTTCGTCAGAAACAGTATTTGTTAGATATCAATAAGCTTCGTCAGAATACTTAATGATGGTTGATTGAATCAATCAAGAAGATAACCATAAAGGTTGAATAATGTTTAATTGATAATATTGAATAAAATAGATGTTCTCTCTAAGCAATAGAGCTAGCCTTTAAATAGGCATACAATAACCGACTAAAGGTAAATAAAAGGAATCCAACCTAAACTAGGAAAGCTAAGAAACTTGGAATACAAGAACTACTCGTAAAGAGCAGGATTAAATAAGGAAAGCATAAAGCTGACGTGCAGTACAAAAGATGTACTACATCACTCCGGCTGTTCTGTTTTTCGCCCTTTTTTTTTCTTTCGAGAGTGAGAAACAAAGACTTACCTCCCCACACTTGAACTCTACATTGTCCTCAATGTAGATTGACTCGTCCAATGGAATTCAACTGCAGGTAGATATCCGGTGGGTTGACTCCCACAAAGAGAAATCGAATGGGTTGACTCCCATTAAGCGCAGTCTTTGTATCTCTGCAAAAATAACAAACAAAAACAGTAAAAGAAAATACAAACAATGGGTTGCCTCCCACATAGCGCTTGGTTTAACGTCATCAGCCTGACGTGTTCTCTCTATGACTCCTCCAGAGGGATATCGTCAACGAGGTTGATCTCTTCCACAACTTCGGATGTGAACGAATCATAATATGGTTTCAACCGATGTCCATTCACTTTCATCTATTTTCCCGTCTCCACACTTTGAATATTCACTACACCATAAGGAAAAACGTGAAGCACAATAAAAGGACTTATTCAACGAGAACGCAATTTACCAGGAAATAACGAAAGACGAGAATTAAACAAAAGAACTTTATGTCCAACACGAAAGTGTTTTCTAGAGATCATCTTATCATGAAAGGTCTTTGTCTTCTCCTTGTAAATTCGTGCACTTTCATATGCTTCATTACGAATCTCTTCCAGTTCATTGAGTTGGAGTTTCCTTTGCTTCCCTGTACCATCCATCTCCATGTTGCACTGTTTAATAGCCCAAAAACGCCTTGTGCTCGATTTCAACAAGGAGATGACATGGTTTCCCGTACACAATCCTATATGGAGACATCCCAATAGGTGTCTTGTACGCAGTTCTATATGCCCATAATGCATCATTGAGACGTTCACTCCAATCCTTCCTTGTGGGATTTACTGTCTTTTCTAGGATGGATTTCACTTCTCTATTCGAAACTTTTGCTTGCCCATTCGTCTGTAGATGATAAGGAGTTGCAATCTTGTGAGATATGTCGTACTTCTTCAACAATCCTTGAAAAAGACTGTTTCGAAAGTGTGTTCCTCCATCACTGATTATTTCTCCTGGGTTCCAAACCTTGCGAAAATATATTCTCTAACAAAATCTGAAACCACTTTAGAATCATTAGTACGGGTGGCTTTACCTTCCACCCATTTCTAGACATAATCAACAGCAAGGAGTATATAAAAATTGTCAAAAGAATTAACAAAAGGACCCATAAAATCAATACCCCAAACATCAAATACTTCAATGAATTGAATATATGTTTGTGGCATTTGATTTCGAGCACCTAGATTGCTCGTTCTTTTGACATTTATCACAAGTCGCACAAAATATATATGCATCTTTGAACAAAGTAGGCCAATAGAATCCACTCTCAAGAACCTTGAGTGCGGTTCTCCTGGACCCAAAATGTCCTCCACAAGCATATGAATGACAAAAAGATAGAATAAACTGAAATTCAGAATTAGGTACGTACCTTCGTATCGTTTGGTCCTTACAATATTTCCACAAGTATGCATCATCCCAAATATATTGATTTGCTGTCTTCTTAAGCTTGTCTCTCTCAGCACGAGACAAATTACTGAGAATTTGTTTAGACACCAAATAATTCACAATATTTGCGTACCACGGTTCTGAACTTTCAATTGAGAACAATTGTTCATCTGGGAAGCTTTCACGCAACGGGATAGGTTCTTCATCTACAATAAGACGACTCAAGTGATCTGCAACTGTATTCTCAATGCCCTTCTTATCTTGTATCTCAAGATCAAACTCTTGAAGGAGTAATATCCAACGAATCAACCTGCGATAAAATCCTGCATGACCAAGAAAAGAACCAACCTCCCTCACAGTAGTGGGAGGGGTTAAAGCACGAATAAGATCAATCTTAGATTTATCAACTTCTAATCCCTTAGAAGATATTATATGGCCTAAAACAATGCCATGAGTTACCATAAAATGACACTTCTCCCAATTTAGCACAAGATTAGTCTCAACGCATCTCTCAAGAATTTTTGTAAGATTATCCAAGCAATGGTCAAAGGAATCACCATACACACTGAAATCATCCATAAATACTTATATCATGCATTCTACATAATTAGAAAAAAATACTAACCATACACCTTTGGAAGGTCGCAGGAGCGTTGCACAAACCAAAAGGCATCCTTCTATATGCAAATGTTCCGAACGGGCACGTAAAAGTAGTTTTCTCTTGGTCTTCTGGTGCGATCACAATCTGATTATAACCTGAATAACCATAAAGAAAACAATAGTGAGAGTGTCCAGCTAAACGCTCTAACATTTGATCAGGTTGCATTAAGTTTTCGGTAATCAATACAAACCCTCCAACCGGTTTGCACACGAGTTGGGACAAGTTCATTTTCATCATTCTGCACCACTGTGTTAGGGCATTGTCCGGTCAAACCCACTAGCGTTGGTATGTCAAGCTAGTTGTCAGTTTTAGGTGTCAAAACACAATTCTTGATTTAGCCTACTAGAGTTTAGATTTCGGAATTGGGATATAGACTAGGTAGTAGAGACCTTGAAGACGAAGACTGTGAAGACAAAGAAGACATCAATTATTCTTCATCGACAAAAGGTTAGTAGGAGTTATGACTTTTATGGAAATTCTTCTATTCTACTTTCTCTATCTTTCGAAATATTCGGCTACTTTAATAGTGTTATAATAGCGATTGAGATCGTGTTCTTGGCTACATGACCTTGTGTCATGACTAGTGTTTGTTCCCGTAAATACTATGGTTACAAGAATGTATGAGATAGATTCGATACCATTTGTCCATTGCAATGGTTTGCTTGCAAATCACTTGTTGGATACGGGTGAATCAAAAGGAGTACTCTAGAGCAAGAGTCCAGTGGATTACAGCTGAGGGCGTCTCACACGTCTAAGTCCTGGTTAAGCCCAGAACTTCAAGCGGATCCAAGTTAAACCTAATCTGGAGGTCGAACGGTTCGTGAACCGTACGCGAAACAGAAACTCGGAAATCTCCTGAGTTCCAAAGTGCTATTTAAGTTCGTGTACCTACACAAACCTCTAAATCGGTGCTTTTGGTTGTTATCCAGATTTGTGAATATTCTTTCAGAATTTCACTCAGGTTAAACTCTAAACTCCTTTATCTCTTAGATTGGACTTGGAATATCACGAATATCTTTTGTGGTCCATCTAACGGTTCTCAATGTGTCAATAAGATAAAGATTATCTCTGGTCTGTTGGATTTCTATCTTGAGCTAACAAAACACTTGGCCGATAAACGTTAATGAATTCCAATTGAGATTAATCTCTATTACTTGGTTGGCAAGTTTAGGGTTTCCTTGACTTGTGGGACAAGTAATTGATTGCTTTATTCCAAAGCAACCTATCTTATTGAGTGCTATAAATAGAGGTGTCTATGGACGAATACTGCAAGCATCAAGCATACGTGAAGGTACTTAAGGAAGTGAACGTAAACTCTTTTCACTTCGGTGAACGCTTGTTGTGGTATAGTCATCCTCTACTAGGTAAGCAGTTCCTCACGGGATTTACCTACGACTATAAAGACTTCTCTTGAGAGTTGGGAAGCACAGGTAGGAGATTGAGACCTTAGTGGTTGAAATAGGATTAACCTGTAACCTTGGTAACCTGATCACGTTCTTGTCTATTCCATAGTCCGTCTCTTCTGCTATACGGCTATTCAAGAACGGATACGTTACATACAAGGTTTATCGAAGGAAGCAACGCACGGTTGCACTCGGTGTTGTAAGACCTAGTTAGCTCCAGTTGTATAAGTTTCTTAATTGATTCTTTTTAAAACTGAGGTAGAGACAAGTTGGGCATAGTTTACTCGGTTGACTTGTCAGCCCCCGCTTGTAAGTAGATTTCCGTATGACCTAGAGCAATCCGAAGGAAGTCACTTTGTGTATGTCAAACTGAAGAGGACAGTTCAAACATACAGTTGATAATTTAGGTTGCAAAGCCGGAATTGTTGACACAAGCCTTTAACAGCTGTTAAAGCAACTCCTAGGCCTGTAAAGGACGTCAGCTAGGGGAATCAAGTGCGTGACGATCTGTGGGGGATCTAGAGACGTAAGTAGTGCGACAGTAGCCAGTTCGCTTGGAGGGTTGGAATTGGTCTCTTCTACATCCCAGACCGAAGTCTTATAGTAGGCTAGTGTTTGTAGTCAGTTTGTACTGTGCGGTGTTCAGTCTGGACGAGGTCCCGAGGTTTTTCTACAAGTTGTAGTTTCCTCGTTAAAAAAATCTCAGGTGTCTTGTGTGCTTTACTTTCCGTATTATATTTTCTGATTATATATTTAAAGCAAACACAAGAAGTACGTTATTCATAACCTGACGTTAATTCCAAATCTTGATTAAAGATTTACAGAGACTTGTCTTTGTAGGAATTGATCACTTGTGATCACAAATCAGGTTATACAGATCTGGATATTGATTTTTGAGATCGTCCAGATCTGACCATAAGTCTCACGAGCCCAAACGAAAAGTTGGTTGTATTTCGGTACCCCTGCCTTTTCA
>JAJJMA010278944.1:1142-16838 GCA_023529015.1 Papaver nudicaule | reverse complement strand
AAAAACAAAAACAAAAAATCGTAACTTTTTTTTCGTTGACCAGCAAAAAATAAAACTAAAATACAAGTTGTTGCACATACACGATCATATAACAGACAAGCCTGGCTTTAGAGCTCAAATATTATGGGCCTGGGCTTTCCGTTGTCTTGTTAAGCGACTAAAGGCCAGTGAGACTTTTTTTTGATCGAAAGAGAAATGTTATTGAAGAAAGAAGAATGTACAGTTTTACTACCAGTGGTAGAGATTACAAGGGAGAATTACATGAAAATGTTGAAGGCCAGTGAGACTCGATGCTTTAACTCTTACCCAGAAACTCAAAAGGCATGAATGATGAATGCCATGAGTTTACAGTGACAATTACATCATTGCTAACTCATTTAGTATCATTCATTTTTGGTCCGTCAATGCATATATATACACAACCTCTCTAATCAATAGTAAACCAATTTGCAAACTTAAATTAGAAAAATAGGTATAGTAATTAAAATGAAAAGCAGAGTCAAAAGAAAGGTACAATTACAAAACATGAGTAAAAGGAGAAGAAACAACACAAACTGGTTCCAATGAATTTGGAAGTGAAATTATATGTGATGTTGGAGAAAACTGATAAGTATAAATTGTTAAAAACCAAATAACTATCCATCTGAAACAGATTATGTACATATAAATCTGTAACTTCTGATCTAAAACAACATCTGTAAATTTTCAGAGAAAGTTAATTATTTAATTGGTAAATCGATGCACCTTTTGTATAGACTTCTAAACAAGCAGTTCCAAGTCTCGGGGAAATAAATGCCCTTCAAAAGTAAGTAAATACATCCGAAACATAATCTTAATTTTCCACAAGAGAGGACTAGCTACCATGTGCTCCTTAGGTGGCTCAGCGCATCAAATACACAAATAATCTATCTATTGTCTAACTGACAACCCAAAACCAAATCTGGAATCTTTCCTCTTGGTATCGATCACTGCTGAAAAAACAAAATTGAGACCCTTATTGTCGAGTTGTTGTTCTAGAAAACCAGCTACACATCCATTGGAGTCGATCTTCCCTCTCAAACGACACTTTGTAAACACGCAGTCGCAGCCAACACTCATGGTCTCCTCTCCCGACTTGTAGTTGTACATGTTATCAAATGCAAGAGAAACCTTTCCAGACACTTTTTGAACATAGCTAAATGCAACCATTCCCGTGCTTGTAGTGTTCCAACTAACAACCATCTTATCGTTGTCGAAGCGAGCTCCAAGACTAAGAGCAGGTTTGCGGTGCTGACCTCCCAAGAAAACTTGGCTGCCCAGTGATAAGCCAGGAGTGATACTCTTGATATAAGAGGCACCAAGTAAGGCATCATCACCCAGTGGAAGCCAGATCCTTGAGTCTATACCCTGGATATAAGGTGCACTCGCTAATGCCCCATGTTGGAAATCTTGCAACAATCAAAGTAGATGTTAGATGTATCAAGGTAATATATCAATACTGAATTGCAAATAAACCTTAACCGCTTCTACGAGGACAGAGTCGCCTGTTCAACAAATTGTCCTTAACACAATAGCTCGCGGGTACTCAAGAAGAGTGATGCTATACCCCTACAACGAGGATGTGTCCAGGATAAAACTGCCCGATGTGATGATCGTCAGCACAACAATCACCACCCAATCATGAACTTAGCAACAGAGGAGGAAAAAGGTAAAAAAAAAAAATACAAAGAGAGAGCCGCTTCTATGTCTATATAAATTAGAGTTTTAAGTCTACTTTTATAGGAGAAAAACAAAAGAGTTTAAGAAAGAAAAGACACTTATTTTCGTGTAAAACAAGTTTTTGGTTTTTATAAAACAAATTTTCTTTCCTTGTAAAACACTGAAATAATAAAAGAAATATTTTGTAAAACTCTAGAAAATATTCTCAATAAATATATGATCTTGTGTGACATACACGTGCGTCAAGACACAACCAAAGGTAAGTGTCTTCAGCCCGCCCGTGTCCACCCATATATAGGTAAGTAGTGACACTTATTATATGGTGGCATCCATCTCTAGTTACCCAGAATGGTACTAAAGGTTCATCTTTCATTCACCCATATGAAAATGAGTAAGCATCCATAAAGACCAATAGGTTCTACGATCAATTCATAACAAGACCAAAAAACTCAAGTTAATAAAAACTTATTTGAAAACTCATTTTCTCCAACACCCCATTCCCTAGTTGAAGATGGGTCCTTGAGTGTTCATCCTTGTAATCAAAGCTGACTATGCTGCGCTTGAGAAAGCTGAGCATTCGCCTTCAAAGCAAGTTCTTTCGTCAGATTGCACTTGAGGCTTGCATTCAGCTTTCCGTCGGCCATAACCCTCGTCGCAAGCATCAAGTGTGAATCAAGAAAGTTAGCTACCGATTCATAATAAGAAGTACATATGATTGTCTCAGAAGCTTCCTTTGGGTCTGTTAACATAGCGGGGCTGAGAGAGAAGCTTTGGTTGATTCCCTTAAAGTCGAAGCGTAGGTCTTCGAAAAGATCCGGATACAGTGTTGTTAAAACTTCACGATGGATTTCTTCATATGGAACAGGGCAAGGAAGATCTGTATTTTTTATTTTCTCTTCTTCCTTCTGGAACTCCTTTGGAGGATCAGTAGTTTGAGGAAGTTTTTCACCATAAGAATCCATTTTTTTCGAACCTTAGAAAACAAAAAATTTGAGCAAAGAGGAAGTAACATGCAAGGTAGTGAAGATATTTCTTTAGGGCAATATATATATAATATATGGGAGTATACGTAGTTGAAAACCCGCACAAGAAAATTATGGGCCTGGCTTCGCCCTTGTCTTGTTAAGCCATTAAAGGCCCACGAGAATCGATACTGTAACTCTTGCGGCCCAATATAGAGGGATCCAAGAAGAGATAAAAGGTAGGGAATTGGACCAGATCTCTGGGCATGCATTAACAATGACACATCAATCATGGCTAACTCATTTCTTTATCATTCATTTTTGTTGTTGTGATTCTTGTGAATATTACATCTATATAAACCACGAGCTGAAAGATATTTTACACCAGAAGCACAATTTTTCAAGTATACAAGAAAATAAAAAACAAGAGAAACAAGTTGTGATAAAAATGCAAGGTTCGAATGTGATGTTGGAGTAAATTGATAATTAGAAATCATTGTATCATAGGGTTCATTTCTATAATGTTAAATTTATCCCACATATGTGCAGTGATCTCGAAGTTAGGTGTTAGACAGCTTGTATTTCCCAATATTTTTTAATTAATCATCTTTTAGATATATGACATCTCAATCCAGACCATTGTTCGCATACATACCTAAACCGATTCGAAGAAGCTCATGTATCCTATAGCATCAATAACTCTAACTGCCCACACATTGCAACTACACATGGTGATGCTGGAAGAAAAAATTAACGAATTCTTGTCGATGCAAGAAAAAATGAATGATTTTTTTTTTCTTTTTTGATCGTGAAAGAGAGATTAAATTGCCAATAACCATCTCGAGTGTTTTTATTTCTTCAACACCGTTCACGCTGACAATGCAGTGTTGTTGTCTTGCCAATAGTGAATCTGTTCATAATCATCTATTTGCGTTGCATAGACCAAGTTCCATTGCTTCGACTCAATATCATATGAGCAGATATAACAGTGTCGTTTATTTTCAAAACGAGCAAAATAGGTGAATACGATTTCGCATTTTGGATCCATGACAAATAAGACAGGGCAATTTTCCCAAACCGGTGGAAATTTCGATTTCTCTCTGATACTTGAACTTCTTTTCAGGTGATACATGCTAATGTCTGTCATCATAAAATTAATATTCCACATCCGGACCCATTCGCCATCCCCATAACAACCATTACCATTCTTTTTCTTGTTCTTCAAATACCACAGCTGCACGCTAAGATAATCCCTAGCGGGCTGGAGATTAAAACCATAGCAAATCGCACATGAGAACAACCAAAATCTCCTTCAGGTAGTCGAAAAGGGAATTAACTTCTCTTCCTTCTTGTCAACATCAAACGTTTTTTATATAGAAAAGTTGTAAAACTTAATCTTGGAAATTCTCTTTTATTTTGTTAAGCTTTTCTCTAAGAGCTAACTATAAGACCCTTAATTAGAGGCCCAAAATTAAGTTTCTTTTTTTCAATTTTTTGCAGGAACTTTATAAGCAAGCAAGAACAGCAAGAACAAACTAAGGAACATACATAAAGTTTGTTGTTTACTATGCAAGTCTATGGTATCCTGAGCTTTGCTGTTTAGACAAAATATTGCATAAGGTCCTCCATATAGGGTTTCAGACATTCTGGTTGGTGGCAGTCTTCCCAAATGCAAAAAACACTTGGTGGCAGTCTTCCCAAATGCAAAAAACACCGTGATGGAATTAATGATTGGATGGTCAGAAGGGAATCTATCATTTGAAGACGGCGAATCCTTTTTTTTTTTTTTTTTTTTTTTTGAGGAATCCTATTCTTATTCCGTTGGAATTTTTTTTTACTTTTTTTACTGGTAAAAATATTGGTGCTGGTATACTTCGAACCCAGATCAATGGCTTGTATCAAATGGTTTTACGGATGTGCTACACTGACATATGGTTTTCGATAGCAGAGGATCCTCGGTATTAGAGCCTCTATCACTTCTTGCGGTACAAAAAAGACATCTATTAAAAAAAAAAAATGAGTAGCAATAATGATGGTGGAACGTGAATTGTAATGAACAAAGTCCAGTCTTTGTAGTACAAGAAGGAATTCTGAAGAAAAAATATGAGTGCTTAAGAGGTACTACAACATCCATACGTACTGTACTATAAAGCAGCCAAGTCAATACCGCAATTGCATGCCAAACCTTATAAAATGTACTTGAAACAAACTAGTACAAGAAGGAACTATCACTTTGTTTATGTAGTAGTACTAGGATATGTAATAACATCTTGTAGTACACTATAAAAGAGAGATCCAACGAGAAGTATAGGAAATGAGTAAAATGGGAAAGATTGTAAAAAAAACATCATTGAGTGCAGCGTTGATGAAATTCTTGGTCTTCTTGGAGAATTTTCAATGGCTTTCACCAACGCTTCATTCAATTATGTCTTTCGAACAATTCTTGGATCAATATGCACAGCTGAAGAACTATCATCAATTTAACAGGTTTTTTTCTTAACATTTTCCTTCAGTTGACAGACTCTCCAAAATCATTTTTCAGGTTGATTGGTGAGATTTTTTCTTTTTTTTTTTTTTGATCGTCCTGTTGGAAACGCCAAACGAAAATCACAGTTTCTTTTTTCCGTTGACCAGCAAAAATTAGAAATATAAGGTGTTTCTTTTTTTGAAAGGCATGCTTCATTAAACAAACTAAGGAATGTCTGTAATACAAGGTATATTTCTAGGGTGGCCAAGTCCCACTTTGTCATGTAGAATAAAGTGGTGTAAAAAAGAGGGAGCAAGGGAGTCCTAAATATGATTATGTGCTTGAGAAGGGTTTTGTAGCATCTTGAGAACCACTTGATCACCTAGAGCATCTGCCTTAGCTTCTCTATATGTGTGTGTGATTTTGATTTCATGTCCCAAATATAAGGTGTTTGCACATACACGATCATCATATCAAAATAAATGGCCCCGGTGAGAATCGGAAAAAATAAGATTAAGAATAAACCTGTTTGGTGGGTTCTGAGCTCCAACATTATGGGCCTGGGTTAGCCCTTGTATTGTTAATCCACTAAAGGCCCGTTAGACTCGATGCCTTAACTCTTGCCCAAAAACTCACAAGGCATGAATGGCATGCATTTACAGTGACATCCATCATTCCAAACTCATTTGGTATCATTCATTGTTTTCCATCAATAGTATATATATACGCAACATCTCTAATCAATGGTAATTCAATTTCCAAACTTAAACTAAGAAAAGACGTTTAGAAAATAAAAGAATAAACAGAGTCAAAAGAATATTTGTGTTAGATGTACAAAACACAAACCGGTTCAAAAGAATGTGCAAATGAAATTCAATGTGATGTTGGAGAAAAATGATAAGTACAGATTGTCAAATATAAAGAGGAGGAAAGAAATGGAAGAGGGATGATTGATGAAGCATAAAAAAGGAAGTAACGAACAGGTAACCATTGATGAAGTTAAGAGCTCTATTTACATATGGTGCGTAGAAGCTAAGTGGTTCAGATTCTATACATTTAAAGATTCTGTCCTCAACCAGAAAGCAGTTAAACTGATTCTCAATTGCTAGGTTAAACTTCCTTGTATTAGTTAATATTTGGTTTCTGGGGAGTCCATTGATAAATGGCTGTAAATCTGGGGTGCCTGTCGTAGTTGTAACTCTAATTTTTCCTTTCCAAAAAAAAAAAAAAAAACAATACAATTATTAATTTCCGAGCACATAGAGTATAATTTGTACTTTACTGACTAATTTTTTCAATTTATAGAAGAAATTCAGAGTGAGTTTCAGAGTCACGCTAAATTTGATATTTGATATTGTGTACAAGATTTGAAATCGTGCCAGGATGGTTATACATAATTTGAAATTGAGTATAGATTTACACTTGTTTCGAAACCCATCACAAGTATAAAGGAGCCTTTTATTGTGGCATAGTTAAATTTTGGAGATCCAAAATTTACATGAACACTTTTTGAAGTAGAACTCGAGTATACATACCAACACTGATTTGACAACCAACTCATGATGCTCACAAGTTATGGGCCTGATTTGGGCCCGTCCTCGATTAAGGCCTCGGAACATGATCCATTAACTCCTGAAATCCTAAAAACTCGACGCGTTCATATAAAATGACTGTTCCAGTACCACCATGGCTGACTCATTTCTGTATTACCTTCGGTATATACAGCAACCAATTTTCTATGTCTTATGCAAATGCTTAAGGTGAAAGAAACAAAAGGGAAAATTGTTAGTCTTTGTGATTGACAGACACGTCTGACTTTAGAGGTCAAACATTATGGGCCTGGATTGCCCTTTGTCTTCTTAAGCCATTAAAGGCCCGTGTGAGTCTGTAGTCTTAACTCATACTGGAAAACTCATGAAGGTATACATTACATTTTACAGTGACAATTCCATCATTGCAAACTCATTTGGTATCATTCATTTTTCTTCCATTAATAGCATATATATAGGCAACCTCACTAATCAATGGTAAACTTAAATTAAGAAAAAACATATAGAGAAAAGAAAAGCAGAGTCAAAGGAATATTTATGCTAGAGGTACAAAATTACATCGAGTAAAAGGAGAACCAAAAACACAAACTGGTTCGAGTGAATGTGTAGATAAAATTAAAAATGATGTTGGAGAAAACTGATTAGTGCAAATAGTCAAATATGAATAACTATTCATCCGAAACAGAACGATGTAATATCAAAAGTAAGGTTAGTGAATCATTTGGTTGCTATAATCTGGCAGATATGGATACAGAGAAATTCGAGAGTACACGGAGACAAGCTAAAGAGCAAGGAGGATTTGATCACGGCTGTGAAACTGGACCTATGCTTGTAGAGTTCACAGAGGAATTTCTTGAAAGGTTACTCTACAACACAGATTTTGTATAACTAGAAAGCAATTGTAAACCCATAAGCTTCCAGATTTTTTCGTATGGGGTCTCTGACCAATGTAAATAACTTGTAAATAACTTTTTTCACTTTCAATATATCATTCTGATTTCTAAAAAAAATCCTACTTTTTTATCTTATAATTCTTGAAAATAGTTTCTCAACAATCATTATTTTCTGAACAGACATAAAAGAATTTGTACAATTTGTTGAGGAAAATTCAGAATGAATTTCCATGTCACACTAGGTTTGATATTGAATGAACATTCTTGTGTACAAGATTTGAAACGAGAAATTGTGCTATGATGGTTATACATGATTTGAAAGTGTATAAACGAGCCTTGGAGATGGCATAGTTATATTTGGAAATCCACATTTTACATGGAGGCTTTTTGAAGTAACAAATGAACTTACAGTATAGTAATATATCCTGGTAAAAGGATAGTAACCTCATCAAATATGGGCAGAGGCCTCGAACGGATTACCTCAATTTTTAGCGTACATAAACAAGAAGCAAAATCTTGCATGATAGCTCAAAACATAAGGGACAGCTGTAAACCGAAGTGGCTAACATGATGTCGATATTGTGTATTGAATTTTCTCTTTTAAGACAAGTATTTATTCACTTAAATTAGACAAGTCGTTGGCATTTTAAGTAAAACAATTGCACAGTGCAGTTCTATTTTATCGATGTCATTGTAGTACAATGGTAAAGTTGTTGTGTGGTGATATCAACGATTTGAGTTCAAATCTCGTCTCCATTGGGATGGGGGATTTTATTTTATTTTTTTGTCTAGATATATGGGCTTGTAACTAGTGGGCTTCAGTACAACCTTTAATACAGAATCGTGATTTAGGAGGGGAAGGATTTACGTGGGGGGTAAATAATTAAAATCCAGCCCTATCTTTTAGATAGGGGATGACTTGAACCAGAAAATTGCGTGGGTCAGTTATCACTTCGTCTTCCTTCTATCTTCTTCCTATTCCATTTACAGATCTTCATCTTCATCATATACAAAGGAACCAGCAACCATCACACAAAAAATGGCTCAAACGAAACAAGCAACAAATAAAAATAAATGGTTCAAAGGTCGTGTACGTTTAAACCATAAGCTTTTCTCCCTTGTTTTGTTGAGAAACATCTAAGCATATGGTTTATGAAACATTCTTTGGTTTTTTGATATTCATTATTAGGTACAATTATGTTAGGGAATTGACAGTTTCTTTGAATTCCATCGTTAAAAGTAATAGAACTTTTAAAAACTTAAATGTGCTCATGGAGTTATTTTGGATAATACTAAATCTGTTTGATAAAATTCCTGAGTGAAGCAAGTATCATGGTTTGTTTTGGTAGAGATTTTGGATGAGTTTTATGGATTTATACCTGACGGAAAATCACTTTGAATGGTTATTGCTTGACATAGAATTTGATTTTAGATGAAATTTGATGCACTTGCCATGTATGGAGTTCATGTAGTCATAGGAAAGAAACCAGGGCTGCAGGCGAAGCTAGTACCGATGCCTTTTAAGATAAAATCACACGTCTAAACGAAACTTGATTAACTAGACACGGTAACATTACACTATGTCCAATCAAAAAAAAAAAAAAAAAAACCAGTTAGAAGGTCCGTGAATCCTTCAGATGGAACATGCATAGTGGTCGACCGTCGACATCTCTCCCTCAAACTTACTGTGCATTTATATACGCGATGTGGTTCTATCCAATTCCACCTTCTGGAATATTATGAATTGTTTGCGCAAAACGTACAAAAACATACAAAAGACGAAGAACATGGCAAACTATTGAGATGCCAACATTAGGGTGAAGTATCCATCTTCATTACAGAAGGTAAACTCGTTACAATTGTACATATACATTAAGGGAAACATCAGTATTAACTTATGGGTTATAAGGGGTACCTTTCAATTTTTATTCATAACCATGCTGAGTCATTTTTTTTTCTCCCCCCACATAATTCTTTCCCCCCCTAAATCACGATTCTTAATACAACCTTTCAATTTCATATTCAAAACAATATTCTTTCTCCGTCCCATATTACTTGAGTTATCTCAATTTTGCAGAATTCTTAAGTCAAGGAGGAGGGAGATTAATATTTACTACTATCTTTTTCGGTTATACCCTTATAGATAACAATATAGTAAAATTTAAAAACGACATATCTCTTAAATTATGGCACGTATAATCGTAAACTTTACACCGTTGAAAAACATTTTAAAACATCTACGTAACGAGTATAACACGATTATAAAAATTACACATATTTATGATATCAAAATTTAATAATAATGATCAATTAGAAGGATAATACTGTATTAGAAATATTACTAAATATTTGGAATAGCTCAAGTAATGTGGGACAAGATTTTAAAGTTACTAGCTCAACTATTGTGGGACTGAGAGAATATATATATATATATATATATATATATATATATATATGTAGTTTCATTCCTAGATAGGGAATAAGGCTCTGAATAAGCTTGTTAAATAAAAAAATATAAAATTTCGATTTGAATAATTCTTTTAGTATTTTTGAGAGTCAATTGTTTTTTGGACCGGTTTAAACTAAGAACCTACCAGACAATTTGCATCAAAAAGGAAAAAGGTGTCGATTTTGAGTTGCGAAGTAAAGTTTGAGTAGCAAGTTTTATTTTAAAAGTGACTGCTTCTTGTTTAATTATAGAGCAGAATTTTGATTTATCATGCAAATTTTGAATCACACAAATTTTTTTGGACATTATATTATTACCCAAAAGTTTCCAAAAGTTTGAAGGTAATCAAATCGGACCGACGGACTGACTCGAAACCAAAGTAACTGAGTCGGAACCGTAATGTACCGAAATCAATGGTCCAAGTATTGGTTCAAAAAATAAGAACTGATTATTTTTTGTTACAAGTACTGGTTCTAGGCCAGTACCTACCTGTTCTGTATCCATAATAACCAAATAATCTACCTCTTATATCATAATATAAATCATATCCGTCCATCATATGTTAGCGTATAAACACGAGGAAATTGTATAAAAGTCTCTCATTTTGATGGTCCTTCACAATTATCCCACAAGGGATAAATTTGAAGTGGTCATTCTTCTAGAATAAAAATGATACTACCTCCGTCCCACATTAATGAAAAAGGAACTAGCTCAATTAATATGGGACGGAGGGAGTATATTCTTAATACCAAAAATATCCTTGTATACTAATAAAGGTTTCAAATGAAAATCGAATAACTCCTTTTAATATTTCAGATCTAAATATTTTCTCACTTCTCTCTCTCAGATTTCACGACAACCACCACCATTGTCCTCTTCTTTCAATCGACCACCGCCAACATCACCACCGTTTGGTGTGTTTCTGATCAAAAACAATCAGAAAACTAATGTCAAAATATCTCACTATCAATGTCAGAATTACAATCGTTTGAGAGGATTGTTGGCAACCTAGGGTTCCAACTCCTTTATGTATAACAATTCCTAATCGCTGGAAAAGAAAATTTCTCTCATGCTTTTTAACATCATGCCTAGATAGATAGTTCTTTATCCTCTTCAAGAAGTCAATAGTTTCTTCGCCGAGTTCGCCTAAAGTTGAGAAAGCTAAAGCGCCAAAGCTGTAACCATGGTTTCTGCATATATCGAAATATTTAGTGTGTTTCCGCTTCACAGCATTTCCTACAGCAACACCTGGACGGAATGTGCTAACTCCACCTCCCGTAAAAGGTGAAACACAGGTGACATCAAGGCACACATCACGACCACCTCCCGGAATGTCAAAAACTTAATTGTTGAAGAAGATCGATCTGAATTTATTGATGACGGTGGTGGCGATGGTGGTGGAGGTGGATACCAAATATCTGTAAAGTTAGTTGAGGTTCAAGAGTGTTGAAGTTGAAGATCTAATTTAAGAACGATTTGGTGGTGGCGACGGCTGTGGTGGAGGAGGATATCAAATCTCTATTAGATCTGGGTGGTGGTGATGCGCGCGGTTGTGCTAGAGGAGGATACACAAAACAGGTACGGTTGTTCGCTTGTTTTTGGTTTGATTTTCATTTTGCCGTTTTGATTGGGGTTTGGAATACAAATTAGGTTGTTAATTTATAAAAGCAAGCTCAGATTACGATTACTCCCTGACTTTGTGTTAATATTATCTAGTTTGCACTGCAAATGTGCCGTATATTAATACATGTAGTTGAAATTCCATCAGATGGATTTGGTATGTTGTTATTTGTGTCTTGATTGGATCTCGTATGAGACAGGATTTTAAACTTCAATTGTATTTTTATATTATTTCATGTATTTTTGGAATTTCATACTACATTTCACTTTAAAATTTTCAACTGAAACCATCTTAGATATCCATCATGCTTAGTTGACACCACTTATATGGTTGCATCTCCAAAGCCTAGTTAGCAATTCGGGGTACGGGTACAAGTTCAGGACAGCATACGTACGTGTAAATTCGTTTATTACGGAACGGAAATCCGGTCAACTATTCGGTCAACGGTTCGTTATTCGGAAGTAATTCGGAACGGCATACGTACGTGTATAATTCGATTTTTAAATGTAAATTCGGTATACATTATTAATATTTTTTATACAATTATTTATGGGGTAATCGAATTTTATGATATTAATGGGTTATATAGATATAATATCCAATATAATCAAAAACCAACGTGTGGTCTAGTGGTTGTGTCCTGGGTAAGTTATCAACAGGTCGTGGGTTCGATCCTCCGTATCACTTTTTAAAAAAAGTTTAAATAAAGACAGTAAGTCATCAAACCGGTGTAGACTCGCCCAGTAACTCTAGGTTAGGTGTGTTAACTCGCCCAATCGGACTAGGTTAGGTGTCCGAATTAAATTGCCGATTAATTCGCGGTTTTTGAGCAAAGCTCACAAAACACGCGAATGGGGTCGGGGTTTCATTTGGACGGACGATTCATTCGTTATTCGCGAATAGTTTGCCGAATTGCTAACTAGGCTCCAAAGTTCAGAAAACTTCCAGGTAATAACCTGTAAATATATATAATAATAGTCTCGTTTCAGATGAACTCGAGTATAATTACAGTCATATATAATTATCTTGTTTTATACTCCCTCCGTTCCAATTTACTTGAGGGTTTTGGTTTTCATACACTTACTTTACACTTGCCAAAATCGGTTTTTTTTCACAATTTTTTAATAACACCCAAGCATTATATCTTCAACGTTACATTTCCAAACTCAAATGCATTGATTTTATTAAAATATTTGTGAAAAAATACCAATTGGAGCAAGTGTAAAGAAAGTGTATCAAAACCAAAACCCTCAAGTAAATTGGAACGGAGGTAGTATTTTCTAAATTCAACACACATGGAGCGAATGAAAATAATAATTTGGTGTAGTTGAAGGATTTGAAATGCACATTTTTATTTCGGAGTATATTTTTGTAGGATGAGAGTTGTTGGAGGTACTATGGAGGTAGCTACGGATAAGTCCGACGATCTGTGCCATAGGGACTACTGAACATTCTGGAAATGTAAGAGGCATGTGCAAGTTTGTTACTCAAGGAGCTTACCTCCAAACTGCGATACCAAAGATGAGGAAAGACGAACTTCATCAGACTAAAGAAAGACTCGCTCGCTCTTGTAGAAAAGCAGTTATCTCTCGTGCTTCAAACACAAGTAATATAAGCTTTAACCCTTTAACTTTATCTTTCATTTATTCATTCTGTTTAAGTCATTTAGTAAGGGCATATTGGATTGTGGTTATTATGTAGGGAAGAACCGCACCAACTTGTGATAGTACAACTTGCCATGTTCTTAATGAATCAAGTAAGTTGCATTACTAATAGGATTTAGTTATACTAAGAAATACTCCCTCTGTCCCATTTTAAATGTCCCAATTACTATTTTCATTTGTCCCAAAAATGTATTCAGCTTCTAATTATATATATGTATTTTTCCAATAAACTCTCAAATATACTCTTAAAAAATATCTTGATAAATTGGAAACAAATTCATAAATACGATTTTTTTTGACAATATTTAGATTCTTTTTCCTTTTATAGTTATCAAAAATAAAGTCATATGTTTACTCTTTCTACTTAAAAATAGAAATTCATTTATTCTCTCTATATTTAATAAGGGTGAAGTAGGAAATTTATTTGGTCTCCTTATTTTTTTGACTTAGTCAAAGCGAACTTTAAAATGGGACGGAGGGAGTATGATGTGATTCATTTTTGAATCTGATGCCAAAACCATTCAAGATGATATCATTTATTATTACATTATTGGAATTTTGTTACCAACCTCAAAAGGTCTAGCTGCAACTTCTAAAGTGCTACCAGTCATAGAGCCTTCACCAATCTGTAAATCTGGATACATACAAAACAAACATCACTCCCCATACAACTTTTACGGACATATCTGGATTCTTACTTCTCCAGCTCAACCTATTGAAGTACTAATCCATGACCCTTTTGAAGCCACCCAAACTCAACACAGCTTCAGCAGTTCCCTGTAGCCTTATTAGTGCCTATTAGAAGGTTCTGATGTTAGGGAGCTCTCTGTAACTGAAATCAGCCAACTCATTGTTTGTTTGTTTTTGAGAAACCTAACTCATAACTGTGTATCAAATTATTGCAGTATATTTTCGGAGTAGGAATCAACTTCCGACTTGCTGCTGCTAACTGATGGTATTGTGTTTAACAGTGCAAGTTTGTGGAGCACTACATCTGGATCAGAGACTGATAAGTTCTTAATAAGATAAACCAAAGTTAGACATGCAAGGATTAAATTGTGGTTTGTTGAATATCTTGTCAGAACACTTGTTGCTGGCTCTTACTTAGGAATTGGATTTGGTTTATAATTTCTTTATTTTGGGCATACTTTCTGTTCATCAACATTGTCTCTATTAAATTTATTACCATTTTGAAATTTTATTTGATTTGATTAGATTTAGACTGGAATCAGGTGCTTAAAATTGCAGATGGCTCTGTTTGTATGGGGTAAATCTATGGTAAAACTCATAGAATAGATCAATGTTTTTAAAAGATAGTGATCTAAGACCCTACCCATAGATCATTGTTTCTGAAAAATCAGTCTCTTTCTATAGGGTTTAGATCACTGTTTTGGAAATTCAATGATTTTTTGTGCACTATAGATCACACTGAAAATTGCACAGAAACTGTGATCTATAGATTACCCCTTATATCACATGGGAATATATCACAAAAGGCTAGACTTTAGATCATAGTTTTTTAGGGTCATTTTTTTTATTGTAGTCAGTTGTAAAATTTCTCCACGCAAAAATGGTTTTATTTACATTCACCTTGTAGTATTTGGAGTAGTATGATAGCTTTCCATTATAACGGTGAAGCATTTCTTAATGCGGATTATTAAACACAACTACTAACTATAAAATAAACAAACAAATTTGACTTGACTTCAACCATACGATATTATAATAGGTTTAGAAAAATATACTAATAATAAAGAAATCCAAATATAAATAAAAAGAGCCTGTAAATAATGGATTTGCCAAAGAAACCTTAAGTTATCATCCCTTCATCCATCTTAAAAATATGGAATTTTCAAAATAAGAATGGCTATTATTTTAGATCATATATTTAATTACCGACAGTTATCATTGTATCCGGGACCTCCATAGTAAAAACTGTAACCATTAGTATCGTGATGGCTCATTAACTCTGCCTGGGTTGTGGGTACCTATTATTCGTCGAAAGAAAGAAAACTACATTACATAAGTAAATTTTTTTGCTGTTGTTGCTGGGTTAGAATGGGTCATCGTCGATATTCAAATCATAGCAATCTCGATTCGTAACTCGTTTCTCAACATTTTCAGGATCCTTGCTCACATTATTTTCATCAACTATCTGAACCCAATTAAAATAACTTGATGTCTTCAAACCACCTTCTGAAGGGAAATGACCACTGCCCATTTGTGTCGAAGTATGTTGTCCTTTACTTTTCAAGTTGGTGATTTCTCCACCCCACTCTGCTATTGTTGCTTTCTTTGATAATTCTGAAAAGAGAGAATTTGGATAATATCCAATTGGAATACCTTGTACGTGTATCCACCAATGTCCACTACTTTGGTCCTGCCAAATTAT
>JAJJMA010278939.1:9826-25683 GCA_023529015.1 Papaver nudicaule | reverse complement strand
CAAACCAAAACCCAAAAATTAATCTATTTGTTTGTCACGCATTGCATGATTCACTTGAGCTTCTTCTGCTTCTAGCCATTTTAATGACCGGATGGTCCAACTTCTTCGAGCTCGATCCCTTCCGCTGCAAATCTAGTCTCTTTATACACATACCAGTTTGCAGCAATCAAATAAGCCCCATAGTTGAGAATGCTTAGCCCGGCCAATAACCAGTAGAAGTCATACAGCTTCCCTTGGTTTATGTTATCGGCTAACCACGGCTTCGTCTCACCGGTAAGCATGTGCACGATGGAAACCAAGCAAGAACTCAGAAAGAAACCTAGTGCCAGTGTGCTCAGAAACAAACCGGTACTCATAGTTTTCATCCCTTTCGGACACTCCCTTAAGAAGAAATCAAGTTGCCCTGTGTAGGTAAAAGCCTCACCAGCACCAACTATCAAGAACTGTGGGATTAACCAGAATACAGTCATTGGTAAGGTGGCATTCGGATCATTCCTTAACCCGCTCTCTCGTGCAACTTTTAACCGCTTTATTTCGGTCAGAGCGGACACTATCATAGCAATTATAGAGAGCACTAGGCCTACACCGATGCGCTGCAACGGGGAGAGACCATGCTTGTTTTTGAGTACTTTGCGGCAAATTGGAGCAATTAAACGGTCATAAATTGGGACAGTTAGCAGAATGCTAGCTACGAAGAAAACGGTTAGTGAACCAGCAGGAATCTGGAACGATTTTCCGAGGGTACGTTCCATGGTTGTTGCTTGTGACACGGAGAACGTCGTCATTTGAGCATAGACTGTCCAGAACATTATAGTCGTTGCCCATATCGGTAACATCCGCACCACCATTTTCACTTCTTCGACGTCCGTCAGAGTCGATAACAACCACTTGTTCTCAATGTGTTGCTTACCTTGCTCCACATCTCCGTCATTGATTGCCGCCTTATCGAGAAAACTGCACATACAAATACACACGCACCATCAAGCCAAAATGATTCACGGCACGGCACAGAAGATTCAAACATCACCAAAACCGATTTTTAAAAATCCTCCAACAGTGTGAGACAAATATAAATGACAATAGGGTCGGTTTGGAGGTGATCCATATATTCTTCCTAAAGGGATTATTCGATGAAGACGTTTGTGGTCCATTGGGACTAACCCACTGTGGTCTCGCCTAGCTAGAATAGATTACGTCCATAACAGTGAGGCGGGCGGGCGCTTTATCTCTGGTCCAAGAGAATCATAAGCCTAGTGTGACCTCATAAAGAAAGTGAATCATGCATATGAATCAGTCTGAGAATCTAGATACTTTTGCTGATGAAAAGCCAGTGGACTTGAATGGGACATGAGAACAAACAACAACAGACTCAGCAGTAACTAGTCATTGCCCATACTTTTGATCATCTAGCTCTTGAATCTTTGGATTTCGTCGTCACTGTCTTTCAGCCTCTTTCAGCCTCTTTTAATGTATATACTTGCTAGTTGTGTATGATATCACCGTCAATCATACTTCATGAATTATTAATGAAAATGACGGCCAAAGAAAAATACACCATTTGCTCGCTTGCAGTGACACAACATGTTTTCGACCGCTCAAAAGCAACTAGAGAGTTTCTGATCAGAGTTGATTAGGGTTTCTATGCAAAGGCGTTCGTCTTATCAGGATGACTCCATTATTAGAATGACATAAATTTTTCTCACCAACACAAACCAATCTAATACTTAATATATATACAAACAAATACTTTAATTCTCAGTTTCAAAAAAAAAAAAATACTTTAATTCAATAACTGCCTTTATATCAATAATTTATATTGTGATTGTCGGGCCGGAATTTAGATGTCTCTATGATCAACTTGGGACTATTATAAGTTTAACTTTCCAATGTAAAATTTGATTTTTGTTTTATGCACTTTTTGGAATATACTGTATAAATAAACTTTATATACCAAGAGTTTCCAGAATTACTCACCGGAATTGCTTGCTGTGAGGCAGTTTCTGCTTCTGGGTTTTCTTCTTGCCGTCGTTGTCCTGCACCTTGTCGTCGATGTTGAACAAAAGAGACGAATCCGAAGGTAAGTCCAAATTCCGTTTCTTCCATGCAGCAACGAAAACCGTTGCAATTTGCGTTAACGGGCTACCGACGAGGCTTTTGAAACGGTATTTTCTTGTTCCGGATAAGAAAACCACGAGGCCAAAAACGATAGCCGTCGCGCAAATACCGTAACCCCATTGCCGTCCAACGTTGTCTTGTATGTAAACTAGTACGGTCACTGCCAGTAATGCTCCAAGACTAATGAAGAAGAAGAACCAGTTGAAGAAACTAGACATTTGTGATTTCTCCTTCTTATCTGATTCGTCGAACTGATCGGAACCGAAACCTGATACACTTGATTTCAAACCACCGGTTCCTAGTGCTGTCAAGTAGAGTGCCAAGTAGAGAACCGTGAGCTGAGTACTGGTTGCTGGTACACATTCTGACGAGCCTACTACGGCACACTTTGGTGGTCGAAGGCTTGGAATTACGGTTGATATTGTCAGTATCGTCACACCCTGTTCAAGAATCAAAATTTACCATATGGTTAGAAATAGAATCGAAGTAACGAATGGCGGAGATTATTCCAGCTTCAATTATTCAAACATTAAAGACCATGATTATGATATCACATTCAAGGAGATCATATGCAACTGGATCCAGCAAGGGACATTTATATCCGAAACTAATATTTATTTTCATTTTTTTATATTTTGATTTTCAACGGATAATCTCGTTGCACTTGGTCGAGTTTTATCGAAAAACTTAATTAAAAAATAAACAACTTGCATGATTATTATTATCATCATTACCATGGCTTGAACAGTGGCAAAGATGGCTATGGTGAGATATCTGCACAAGATCAACGGGGTAATATTAGAATCGGAAAATCAGAAATAGTAGCATACACAGAAACTTGCAGGTGGTTATTGTACTGACCGTCCTAGAAACGTATCGGCGACGAATCCACCGAACAAGCAAAGCATGAAGGACGTTCCTAGAAAGTTAGTAACTGTGTTAGCAGACATTGCATTTCCCAGATGCATCACACCGGTTAGATACGTGACCAAGTTCACGGCGATCCCTAGCGTTGTCAATCTCTCCATCAATTCCACTCCTGCAATATATAGAAACATTATTCATAAGTTCACTTAACTAGATAATTTTCACAGTTGAGCATTACACAAAAGAAATGATCAGAAACAAACCTAAGATCATGGCAGCACTAAGCCACCCACCAGATCTCGACCTGTCCGCAGGTTTGCCTTTGTAATCCCAGGCATCTGAAAGAGTAAGAGTACTCTTTGTTTCATCAGTGGAATCCATTGTGTTGTTCTGCACTTAAGAACGTTAACTTAGCGTATTATTTTAGCTAAGGAAGATGAGAGAAATGAGAGTTTAGTGTCTGGAATAAGGTGTTGGGAATGTGGCATTTTATAGGTGTAAGCTGGAAGGGGGGTGTGGTGGCGTGGACTGGCTCACGGATGTCACAAACAGTACAAAAACTCAAATAATTGAAATAAACAAATGAGTTCCCAAAAATATTCAAAAAATTAAAAATTTTGTTTTGAGATTATCAGGTTTGCTACATCCACAAATATTGTGATGTCACCTGCCCTAGATGGTTAACTTGGCCTTTGGAGATTAAATTAGTATTAACAACATCAATTATTCTGCTAATCGGGGCACCCTCGTCGTCGCTTCGAGAAATTTTAATTAAACACCTTGTTATTATCTTTCGATTTCGATTTTTAAAAATTATTAGGAGAAGGAAAAAAAACTCGAGATCGTTGCGAGCACCATCTCGAGTTTTTGCGCGAATTCGATGGGGGAAGACTTGACTGACTGATTGATTCAGGTATAATGTGACTGAGTGAGTGAACTCGAGATTGTAAAATTTGGGACCAGTAAATAAATTAGTATAAGGAGGAACTCCGACGTACGTTTTTGATGTTAGTAAAATTAAAGTGACAAAAGAATGTACTCAACGTATAATGTGGTTCTTAGTTCTTAGTAGTATTATTTAGTTCTAGAGATTTGGGACTCACACATATCAACCCTAGTGCTAGATTGCAAAAGTCTGTTGCTAATGCAATGAACAGGGAGCTGTCTAAGATCACATGGCAAAATTACAACATTACAAGTGACATTAAAGCTAGTTTTAAGTAGTTGAGATGTAAACACCATGTAATAATAATAATAAATTTGTTATTTATCAAGTGCTTTCGTAAGTATCATCACCGCGGGTCATTAGGTACGGTTGATTGTGATGTTGTTAGATTAAAATTGTTGAAGCATCTACATTCGGAGTCATATTCCTCGATGTTGGGGATAATGGGATTTAGCCCCTCTAAATATCGTTGCTAAGGGAGTTATGGTATGTTTGGGTACAGAAGAACGTCTGCTTCTCCAGAAGTCATTCTGAAATACTGTTGTCAAACTAACTTCTGACTTTTTTGCTTCTAGAAATTGAAAAGTTACTGCTGAGTGTGTATCCAAACATGTTATAATAGGGAAAAAAAAAACTATTGGGAGTTGGGGCTAAAGGATGTGCATTTCCAAACGGACTTGAAGGGGAATGATGATTTCCTTACGTGAAGCACAAACAATATAGCTTGAGATAATGAAGACTTATTATTGGATGCGGCAGTTAAACTCAATGATTTTAACACTTGGAAGTGCACTTATCTCAATAGAGATTGCAATAAGCCAGCACATCAATTGGCTAATCACAGTAGGAAATTTAGGGAGACATCAGAGTGGTTAAATAGCCCACCTGATTTTATTTCTAGTTTTATTTTGTCAGACTTGAGTACGGATGATTCTTCCACCGGTTATTAAGATTATCCATTGCATCAAAAAAAAAAAAAAACAGGGGAAAGAAAAATTAACTGATTAATAAGTTTTCCTCTTTGCATCAAGAGAAAAAAAAAACTTTGTTTTTGCAAGCAAAAGAAAGAAAAAAAATCATAACCGGTCATACAATGCATCGCAGAGGTGGAGTTATAGCCAGGTTCTCCCCAGCTGGAGCAACCCCAAGCGGGCCAAGCTCAATAAAAACGTTGTTTTCACTACTTGTCTACTTGTTTCATCTGGGCCCAAATATATATGCAGTTCAATTGCGAGTATTAAGCATTTCCAGTTCCGCCACTGATGCATCGTGTTATATGTAAGTTTTTGATGTTTACCATTCATAAGCTTGCTTCCTAACAAAAGTATCATTACCTTAGGCTTAGATGCTAAAAGGAAAATGCTCAAACACAACTTTGGTTGATATTGACTTTGAGTTGAGTTGAGTTGAGAGATAAGAACAGTAGCCGACCAATTGAATTCATTGCATGTTTTTCATTGATTGTCAATTTATCTAATAAGGTTTGACAATTTTATTCTATATGGAGGAATATCTAATAATAGACTCTATAATGCACTTTAAGAAGATTATATGAGAATCATTTGTATCAAAAGGAAAATTTTCGTGTCTCCACAAAGGCACAAAGTGTATGAGTGGCATAAATACATGTATTTGTTTGGATGGAAAATCAGATTATAAATTGGTGTCTTTGATGCTTAATAAAATTGAAATATCTTATGTGCAATTATGATATTAAAAAAAAAAAAGGTGCAATTATGATATGAGATATTTTGATTTTTTTCTGGTTTGGGATTGGAGTGTCATGTTAACTGGCTCCATGGAGTATGTTGGATTGGATTTGTTTGTTTTAAGAAAGGACATTTGCAATAATTTTGTGTAATTTTTTCCCCCGCTTTCTTGTTATTCATTTCGTTTAGCAAAGTGATACTTTCAATTTTCTTGTAGAAAATCATCGTATTTTATTTTTGCAGATTAATAAAAAAAAGAAAAAAAAAAAGAATGTCAATGATAATTCAGAGTGTCCCACTCAACAATTTGGAGAGAACTATGCTACAATGGTATTTACAAGAAATAAAATTAACAAACCAAAACTATCATTAAGAAGTCCAAAGCATTGAGTTACCTAATTAAATTTGGCCCCATACGTTAGTATTTGGCCCCATGAAAATTTAAACCCATCTAGGGTGAGTTGTTATGGGATGTCTTTACAGGGGTGGAATATACTAGATTACCCTTCACTACTAATTAATCATATTAACTAATCCCACCCCAAATAGTAAACTTAACCTTAATCCAAAAACCCTAAAATATTTAAACCCAAAAACTTTCCAAAACCAAAATCATTTCACTCTCAAACAAAAACAAAAACAAAAATTTCGAATCCGCCCACTCGAGAATCAAGCCGGAAACTTCGTCAAAGGTGTGTAATCTTATCTCAATCGTTTTTAGTGTGTTAGTTGCTTATTAGTGATTTGGTTGCATGAAACTCTGATTTTTCGGCAATTTTTTCGGCTGATAATACCAGAATCGTTGGATCCGAAACAACATATCCAACGATTGTTCATCTTCACTAGCAACAATCGTTTTATGTTTTATCACATATATATATCGATTATGTTTTTTAAGATGAACAAACGTTAGATGTAGTAATATATATGAACCGATTATTGATCATCAGCACTTCATGTAAAATTCCATGCAAGTTACGTAGTTTTGTAATCGGTGGATAACTGCCTATAGATTAAACGATTATGTTTTTTAAGAAGAATAAACGTTAGATGTAGTGATATATATGAACCGATTATTGATGACCTCATCAGTTCAGTTACGTGGCTAAGGCTTAATACATAGAGTAATCGGTTTTCGAAACTTCGATGGATTCAGCTGAGAATGGTGGCGCGAGGGATATCGAAAGGTAACAATCGAAACCCACTTCCTTTTTTAGTTGTTTAGCTTAGATTCAGTGAAAAACATCAAAAAAAAAATCGAACCAGGGTTACTTACGGCTACCTGTAACTCCACGTTTGTAGTCGTAAGTCATAGTTACGGCTACGATCTGTAGAAACAATCGTTTTTCTGTGTTACAATTAACTAACGATTATTATTTCACAGAAACAATCGTTGAACATTAAGTACTTCGTATACCGATTGTTGTAACTCTGAATTGTTTGAACATTTACTGGCATTTCAAAATCGTTTTATGATATGCATATTAAACACCGATTATGGATGACAGGTCCATATATGTTAAACTTAAGTAATCGTTAGATAATTGGTTGTATGTTTACCGATTCTGGTTCTCTCAGAAAGTTTTGAACTTATTTCTATTTATCGGTTCTTATTAATAAATACATGCACCGATTTTGGTAAATCGTTTTATGTATGAATGTATATAGGCCGATTAATCTCTTAATACCTTTAGATTTTAAGTCGTTTCCATCGTGTTTATGTAACAAGGAACCAGAATCAAGTGGTCAACCAACACCAATTCGTGATGCTGAATCGAACCTTGCTCTTGTGCTTTATCAACCTCCCCCACTACCAATGCGCCCTGATCATGCACTTGTGATTGAAACACGACGTCAAAGGAACGAACTCATTGACCGCCCTCCCCCACCACCAATTCGTGAAGATGAATCGAACCTTGCACTTGTGCTTTACCATGAACCTCCAGCACCAATTCGTGAGGATGATCCACGCGTGATTGAAACACGACGTCAAAGGGATGAACACATTGATCCTCCTCTTCCACGGCCACGACATTTGCGTGGGGAAAATTCTCCTGGCCTGCGTAAGGATTATCGGGATTTTCTTCCTCCCCAAGTCGAAAGATTTGTCGATCATGATGAATGGCAAGTGCAAGCACCTCGTAATCTTAAAAGAAAGAGGGTTGGTGAGGTTGTGGATGTTATCCCTTGTGGTTGTACACTTTGTGCTGAAGTTGCACGTCTCCGTCCACTTGTTGAGGCCAATGGCGGACCGAGCTGGGAACTAATCCGCAGTCGAACACTGTTTGGAACTGGTTTCACTGGTTGAGTTTTATTATGTGTTTTGGTATTGTGTGTTCTTATTTTAGAGTTTCTTTTATGTTATGGACATCTATGATGGTGAACAAATTATGTCTTTTAAGAGTCGTAGACTTAAATCGTTGAATTTCTGGTTATGAATGTATGGTTGTTATGTTTGTTCATGTATTGATGCTTCCTATTTTGTTCCATAACCATGTGATAGTAGTTAGTGTATTTCAGGATAATAATCGGTTAATACAATATCCAATGTTGGTTGAATATATACAATCGTTGTATTTGTAAGTCTGTTTACAACGAATATAGGTAATCAAATGTTTCAAACTCCTGTGCTCCACAATCGGCGTTTGTTACCCTCACGTAACGCCGATTGATCTCAGATTTTGAAAAAAATAGCCGTTGGGACTTTCATCTATAAAAGGACATAAAGAACTCTTAGTGTTTCCAACCCCCAAATGGCTAAACCATCATCTTCTACCGGTACGCCTCCAACTTCTCCTGCACACGAAACTCGAAACATAACTAGGTAGATAATCAATAACTACTACTACACCAAAAAATCAGATAAATCACCTCCTCTATTCACTCCCCCTCCATTTAAGAGATGGTATCCTACTCCCCCTAGACACTATGGTAGCCCAGTAGTTAAGCGATGCAAATCATCTACAACATCTTCTTCGTCGTCATCTAAGGTTCGAAAACCCTATAGAAATCCTCTAGACTCATTACCCGATGGACCTAAACCACGTCCCAAATTTACGTTGGAAGAAGATTTATGTCTTTGTAAAAACTATATGATCTTCTATCCGACCCCTGCTGAAATGAAACGAAATCGTGTTAAAGTGAATTATCCACAATTGTGGACTACTGTCACTGAAGAATTCAGTGCTGATGAACCTAGAAGCCAAGTTGTGCGAGATCGGAATGCGTTGGGAGTTCGATGAAGAAAAATACATAAAAGAGTCGACGAATTTATGCAGTTGGTTAAGTTGATCCGAGCTCAACTTTCGGATGATAGCGATGATGAAATTTTGGCTAGGGCTTTGAAAGAATGGCAACGAATTAATGGGAAGATCTTCAAGTACGAAAAACACTACCGTCTCCTCAAGATTTTTATCGCAAACTGTTATATTGGTTGATTAAATTCGTTAAAGTATCTTTTGTAGACATAATCGGCGTTTATATTTAATCTTGTAAGCCGATTGTATTTACAATCGGCCTTCAGTTGACTTCATTGTAACCGATGCTTCATTGTCCAATAATTTTCTTTTAAATGTTTAAACATCGGCTCTTGTGGACTTATTTATTAACCGATTATTGATTTAAAATTTGGGCCAGCATTGAAATCGACGTAATTTGTTCACAATATATACCGATTGTTGATTGTTTTCCCAAGAAAAAGAGTTGTTGGGATCACATCTATATAAGAGAACCTCCCCACACACATACCCTCCATATCAACTTGAAGTTCTTCTTCCTCCATTATTTTTTTTTTTCAATTCAATAGGAGATAATGGGGAATGGGGGAATTGGGACGCGCAAGAATACTTAGATCTAGTGAAATCATTCGCGTATGTCCTACGTGAACGACCCAATGAACTCCGCACTATGTTTTGGAAGAGGGTCAAAGAAGTCTTTGTAGAGCGCAACGGGAATCGAAAACAACGAAATTCAAGCATGTTGAGCTTTCGATTCGATCACATGAAGATGGATATGCGAGAGTACGTTAGAATTATGGAAATGGTTAACCATCATCCCCAACGATCTAGTAGTTGGAAAGTGAGTATCGAGACATGTTTGTACTTGTTTCATTGTTAGATTTTTGCATACATAATAACTTCATGCTTTTCTTTCACTCTTTCATTTTAGAAAGCAAGATTCGCGGTTATATGGGAAGTACGCCAAGGCCGACAACCATACGCTTTCAAGAAGTGTTATAACGTGTTGAAGAGACGTGCTCCAAGATTCATTGATGAAGTATTAATGGATGACAGGCTAGTTTGGAGCTACTAGATTATGTAATTTTAGAATTTCCTAAACCATGTGTTCAATTTCCTAAATCAATGAATGGGCCAGTTTTATTTGATATAATCGGTTTATCTAGATATATATGTAGAACGATTATATGACAACTTTACTCCTGGTTTTTTCAAGAGCAATAATCGTTACACTATCACAAACTCTAACGCCGATTATAGAAAACAACAACCATAATCGTTAGAAATAGATTTTCTGATACACCGATTGTTTATTAATTGTTGCTTAATTGGTAGAACAGAAAACTAACAAACCCTCAAGTAAAATCATAAAAACACTTCATAAAACACCATAAAACAACATAAAACAACATAAAACATAAAATTAAAAAGACCCCTTGTTCACCATCTCCTCTCGTGCTTCCTTTTAACCCCACTAGTCGAGGCATGTCCTCCCTCTCCCTTAACGGATGTTGCTTCAACCATGCCATCTCTAACCATTCCAAATACAGGCAAACCTCCAATATGGGTAGTGAAAGTTCGAATAGGAGGAGTCCCTGCAGTGATTACTTTGGGACCCAAGACTACAACCCCTAAATCTTTGTTAGGAGAATCCGTATAGATTGAAAGTTGCTCACCAATAATAAGACAGAGACGAGAATTGGGTTGGGATAACTCCTCAGAATGATCGACAAAGAAGCGGACCAACTTCTTCTCAATCGACACAAAATCAAAACTATCTCTGACCTTCATCTTAAGATGAGGGATGCTCACCAAGAAGCCACCAACTTTCCACATTCTTTTAGGATCAACACCTTCCCTTTCAGCCCTCGCGGTTTCCTCTTCTTTGTATTCATCCAAAGCAGCATACATTTTTTGCAACAAAATCTGCAACTCACTCTTGACAGCCATTGTTTAACCTTAAAACTTCTATATCTCGCTAGTCTCAATTCTCAAATGATTTTTGAAATTAAAAAAAAAACTGATTCTTTCTCTCTAATAACCTAACCTATTTATAACCCAAAAGAAACCTAAAGGCCCTTTATTAAGATTTATTGGGATTTATTTCAAATAAAACGCTTGGCATACATGCAAGTATGTTGACATAACGTGTACATACAGTGTACTGGCATAATTAAAGTCACACGGTTTACGATATCGAACAGTCGTGATTAATATTACTCAAAAACTGTTCGGAATCGGTTTACAATAATGCACATATCGAACGATTTTATGGTGGCAGTAAATAATCGTTCTCTAAATTTAGTTTTACCTACCGATAGAAAAAATAGATTTCCTACATCGTTAGATGTTTTCTCTGAGATAAACCGATTAGTGGTTGATCAAGTAAATGGTTTTCCCTGTCTCCATAATCGTCTTTTATAACCGTTAATATAAAACGATTTTGGTTATTATATTCGGTTTAGTAGTTTGTAAAAATGCACCGATTGATTTGGTTAAATTTCTGGGCAGAGTAACAACAATCGGCATACTTTGGTAATAATATGCACCGATTGTTCGAGAACCCAAGCATAATCGGCTTAAGTTTCCATATATATAGACCGACGATTGAGCGTTGTTCAGATTCAAGATTTGGTTAAAAAAAAACTTGGGTGTTTCTCACTGATCATGTTTGATAATTTTTAATCTTGTTTTGATATGAGAGTTAAGACTAATTAATCTTATTTAGACTCTAATCACGTAATTAGCAACTATTTAAGAAAGGGTAAAACAGTCATCTTTTATAAGGGGTTTTCCGATTTTGCTATATAACAACCGCCGAAATTATTTTTTCATGGGGCCAAATACTAACGTGTGGGGCCAAATTTAGGTAGGTTGAGTTAAAGTGTGGCCTCCCTTAGAGCAAGCACTATGGTTCTCTATTTGGGAGAACTTCTCTATTGAATAGAGAAATGCAACCACTATGGTGCAAAATTTCTCTATTCAATAGAGAAATAAGTTGGCTTTGCTATTGCCTGCTACGGATCCGTAGCAGGCAATAGCAAAGCCGAAGCGAGACGGAAATCCAATTCCCGCAGGGCGGAAATCCAATTTCCGCAGAAAACTTTTTACGGAAATCCGATTTCCGCCCAGAATTCATGCGGGAATTGGATTTCCGTCCCATAAATAATACCGTTTGACCTTTTTTTCCTCACACCCCCTCTACACCTCAACATCCAACCATCCATCTTTCTATTTTTTCATGACCGTTAGATCCCCAACGACTCTTTTTTTCAAAATTCAAAAAAAATAGCCGTTGGGATCTCTTCTATATAAGAAAATTCACTCTCTTTGACAAATCCACCCCAATCAATCTTGTTTCCATTGATTCATTCTTTCTCCCTTCAAATTTTCAATTTTTTTTCATCACCAAATCGATATGGCGACTAATTATACCGAGTTAGAAGATCGTGCTATTACTAATTCTTTCATCCGTGTATCAATGGAAAATGCTGAGGGGATACTAGGAGAGACGCCGTTTTGGAGTCGTGTTTTTAGTTTGTTTGTGGAAGCCACAAATAATCCAAGAGGTAGAAATCAAAATGGAATTAGCAACCGATGGGCATTAATTAGGAGAGACATGTTGGATTTTGTAAGAATTATGAATGCTATTCGCCGGAGGCATAGAAATGCATCACGCCGACAATTGGTCGTACGAGCTCGGTCACAATTTTATGACATCAACCATCGACCATTCAACTTTGAGGATTGTTATGAAAGAATGATTGCAATCGCTGGACATGATTATGGAATATAAGTCTTCTTTAGAGCAATGTTATGAAAATTAGAGCAATGTTAGTAGATTAGTTGTTGTTTATTTTCATATTTGCAATGTGGTTGTTGTTTCAATTAAGGAAAACTTATTTCATTGTAGTTGTTGTTTCCATTAATGAAAAATTTAGTTAGTTGGGTAAAAGTAGTTCTTACACTCTCTTTACACCTCATAACGGCTAGTTTTTGCAAATCCCCAAAATTCAAAATTTAAAAAAACTATCCGTTGGGTACTCATCTTTATAAATAGACTCTTTCACAAACATTCATTTTCATAGATAACTCTTCTTCTCAAACTTTCTTCCTAAACCTTCTTCCCAAACCTTTATCTCAATCAATTTACAATGTCAAGCTCATCGTCAAATGAATCCAGGAGGCCAACTCGATCACCACAAGAGATACTATCTTTACTACGCAAACCAAATGAATCAATCTCAACACCTCCTCCAGCATCTCCTCCTCGTAGACGTTATCGAAACATGACTGATAAGTTTGTTCATCAGTACTACTATACGTGTTCTCCATCTCAAAAACCATTATCTCCTCCTCCATCAACACGAATCAAACCAAGCTTCGCTCCATTTACGTTGGAAGAAGATCTACGTCTTTGTAAAGACGTGATCCACTATTATGGATTACAAAAAAGTCGTGGGGATGTCAAGTGGAGCTCCCTGTTTAAGTATATCGAAGATGACTTCAAGTTTCAAAACCAATATGTGCGCGATGCAAGAGGCCTCTCAGAATGATGGTGGAAAATACGTCAAAACGTTCATGATTTTATGCACTTGGGGAGATTGGACCGAGATTTTCTTGGGAAAGATGTTACGGAGGATGAAGTTTATGCCAGGACTTTGAAGGTATGGAAACAAAGTAAAGGAAAGGAATTCGAGTACGAAGCACATTACCACGAGCTAAAGGATTTTCTCAAAACCTTCGAAGTATTATGAACACATTACCATTGCACTTAGTTATTCAAGTAATTAGATGTCAATGTAATTCTTAAGGAATACTCATTCGTAATTTTCCTCCTAAAAAGTGTAACGAACACCTTCGAATGAGCGGATGTTTAAATCTACGTTATTAATTAATGAAAATTTCCTTTCTAATATAAATGGTTTGATAATATTTATATAACTAACAGTAATTCAAATCCAGATAAAAATTAAAACATAATTCAATTGGAAAGGAAGTTACAACATAGTACTAATCAAGGGGTTCAACTACCTCATCATCTGCTCCATAACCATCATCTGCTCCAAAACCACCCCCTGCTGCTTCAACACCATTAGTTGCTTCAAAACCACCCCCTGTTGCTTCATCATCACCATCATCATCATCATCATCATTTGAATAAGCTTCAGAGAGCACAAAGTCTACACTCACATCATCTTCAGAAAAAATAGAGTCTACAGATGAGTAACAGTCTGAACTCGGAGTTGTATATTCCGAATCACTTCTACTAAGATCTGAGTCTAAGTCTATTCTTTCACCTCTTCCAGGCAGTGCAAAGATGTGAGCGGTAAGATCAGCTCTTAACATGTGGTAATATTCTTCATTTTGAAGACTCGAGTAGTGATTGGTGGGGCCTGTTGGTACCCGATTCACTTCTGGAACAACTGCAGCCCATTCAGCATCTCGACGTTCATGTTCAATGATCATGTTGTGTAAAATAAGGCAACATTTCATAATCAAATTCAAATCATGTTGCTTCCAATACTTGCATGGTTCACCAACAATCTTAAATTTACCCTGAAGACTTCCAAAAGCACGTTCAACATCCTTTCTTTTGGCCATTTGGTACCTATTAAACCTAACATATTCCGGAATGTCTAGTGTTACTGGGTAAGCTTGTACAATTGTCTTCAACCTCGGGTAGATACCATCAGCTAAGAAATAACCCATGTTGTATTGGTGTCCATTGATGACATAGTTAACCGGAGGAGAGTAACCACTAAGAAGCGAATCAAAAAGGGGAGAGTGGGCCAAAACATTCAAGTCATTGTTTGCGCCGGGCATTCCAAAAAAAGCATGCCAAAACCATAAATCATATGAAGCCACCGCCTCTAATATCAAAGTACTAACCTTTTCTTTGCCTCTATGTATTCCTTGCCAAGCGACCGGACAATTCTTCCATTTCATATGCATACAGTCCACACTACCAAGCATTCCAGGAAATCCACGGGCGGCATTCTCTGCTAGCAACCTTCTAACATCTTCGGCAGTAGGTTCTCGCAGGTACCTAGGTCCAAATATGGTGCATATGTTGGCACAAAATCTCTTTACATAGTAATATGTTGTGGTTGCACCCATACGAGTGTAATCATCTAGACTATCAGCAGCAATACTTTTGCACAAAGATTTCATCACAGCAACCATCTTCATGTGAGGAGAATGTCCCGGAATACGAGCTGCATCTAGACGTTGTGGCCATTCTTCATCCTCTTCACAAAGTTTGAAGAGAATTTTCTCGAACAAACCTCGACTCATACCTAAACGTTGTTTGAATTGTCTTGGAGTATAAGTCCCATTAGTTGTAAAGTAATCATACATCATTTGAGCATCAGCTCTCTTTCTATTACGCCATAGGTGTTGGCGTGATTGCACTTGGATAGGCACCGGTTGTCTAAGCCTATGTCTCCGGGCATCCAATTCTACCATGCGATGGAGTAAAATAATTTCTTCATCATCATCACTCGATGAAGCAAAATTGAGACCGTATTTCGCATTCAAACACCCACGAATCAAACTCATTGCACCTTTACAAGCATGAATTTTAAGTCAATTTACACATTCAACACCAAAACTACTTCAATACCACAAGCATTAATCAAAAATACACCATACAACAACAAAGAATCAATGGATTTTAACGATTCATTCTAAAATCAAAGGAATCATGATAATCAAATTAAAATTGGATTGTATAAACCTAGATAAGATTTACTAACCTTGTTGATGAAATTTCAAATTGAATGATGCAAAAGAATCGCCTTCGAAATGTTAGTAAACCCTTATAATATCACGGAAAAATTCTAACTGGTTATCTTCAAAATCGAAAGGGGGCGATTATCTATTTTCTTTGAGTGAAGAAGAGAGAGTGGAGAAGTTGAGAAATGAAGTTCAGGTCGCAGGGTTTCTGTATGAAAATCTCTTCTTTACGGAAATCCGATTTCC
>JAJJMA010278936.1:0-18060 GCA_023529015.1 Papaver nudicaule | reverse complement strand
TTTTTTTTTTTTTTTTTTTTTTTTTTTTTTTTTTTTTTTGATATGATCAGATGGGCAAAATTTTTATTTTTCAACATCAAGTTAGTTAAGAAAAGGGATGAATCAGAGGATTCGATCTATGAACCTCGTGCTTCATTTCTAATGCCAAAGCCACCCTACTACGAGTCATAATTCGATACATTCTTAAACGTATGCTCTTAATATATCCAAATAAATATCATATCGTCCAATGTTATATACTCTCAACTTATTTAGTCTCGTGCAGTTGCCTTTTTAAAATTGTCAATACACCTCAAAATTTCGGGCGGCCTGCGGCCGCAATTCCTTAATGCCTTAGCTCAAGGGAATTATACTTATGTGTCTGCCCCTTGTATCAAAGTATTCGATTTCTTAATAATTATCTGTTGTTACTATTTTAAATGTGTCTATGTCGCATTTATTTTCTTTCCTATGTGTATTAATATAAACAGTATTTTGCTATACCAAAAAAGTTCCCACATTAAAAAAAGCCCCAAAATTTTAACTTCGCCTAGAGCACCCCAAAACTCTAAGATGGCCCTGTCGGCACAAGAAAGTAAGGCTGTGAACCTCCCCATTGTATGGATTGGGCCGAATCACAATATACTAGCCCCAACTTAGAAATGAAATTGAGCACGAAAGAAAAGAAAGTTCTACCATGGCACATTTTAAATCAAGGTTGTTACGTACAGTGCTCCAATTTCCTAATCCACCTAGCAAGATGTGTGAACAAAACCTTCCTAAATTTGGCCCCATTTTGGAGTATTTGGCCCCATGAAAAAATAATTCCGGCGGTTGTTATATAGCAAAATCGGAAAACCCCTTATAAAAGATGATTGTTTTACCCTTTCTCAATTAGTTGCTAATTACATGATTAGAGTCTAAACAAGATTAATTAGTATTAACTCTCATATCAAAACAAGATTAAAAATTATCAAACATTATCAACCACGAGAATCACCCAAGTTTTTTCTACCAAAATCTTGAATCTGAACAACGCAAAATCGGTCTATATATATGGAAACTTAAGCCGATTATTCTTGGGTTCTCGAACAATCGGTGCATATGATTACCAGCGTAAGCCGATTGTTGTTACTCTTCCCAGAAATTTAACCAAATCAATCGGTGTATATATTCACATTTATTGGCCGATTGTTAAAAAATAATCGGTGTAAATTAGTGAACATAAAGGACGATTAGGTGTACACAGGAGATTCAAATAGTTGAGCATTCTCAATCGGTGTATCTGAAGACCATCATAGGACGATTATGTGTACACAGGAGATTCAAATACTTGAGCATTCTTAATCGGTGTATCTTGAAACCATCATCTAACGATTTGAAAATATGAATCTTTCTGGAAGTCGATAATCGTTTTTGGAAAGCAATATTATAGAACGATTGTATATTCTGACAATTTTTGGAGTAAAATTGCCAGACAATCGTTCGACGTATACACCAACGTAAACCGATTAAGCCATAAAAACTGACAGAAATCCAAGTACACAACCCACATTCATTCACATAAACTAGCAACCAAAGTTAGCATCCTACACAAACATACCAAAGAAGTTTAAATTCGAAACAACCAAAGTTAAAACAAGTTTTAAGTCGACATAACCAAATTCAAACAAGTGTTTTCAAACTAATATGAGTTTAACCACGACCACGACCACGACCTCTTCCACCACCGAGCACTAGTACTAGCACCTCGAGTCTTTTTAGCTGGTGGTGCGTCTTGTGTAGCCTCACCACCACCACGACCTCTTCCACCACCACGACCTCTTCCACCACCACGACCTCGTTTAGGCCGTGGTTCTTGTGCATCCTCATGTGCAGCGCTTGTTGTGGCTTCATCCCTCCTTGTCTTGCGCTTTGCCCTCTCCGGTGGTGGTTCTTGAGATTGTCCAAAAAGATCTCCTCGTCTTTTATTCTCCAGGTTCAACAATTGGTCTAGAGCTTTCTTCAAGATCCTCTCACTCCTCTTATCTATACCACTTTTCACAAGCACTGTCTCGAACTCCTTGATCATTTTGCCGACTCGAGGTCTCTGTTTTCAATCATACAACATACACTAAGTAACATATATATAATGATTAAAGTTAATAGGACACAAGCGAATACTTACATATACATCGACGGCTTCTTTTGGATCAGCAATCAACTTTCTATTATCAGGGCGTATGACATGAGGATGGGAAGTCCTCTTCAACCACTCCATATAATCAGAGTCGACCCAATCGTTCGGAAAGATAGGAGCATTAAGGCGAACCAAATGCTCAGCTCTGTTGTCCCAATCAGTGGATGAACAAGGAGGTGTGTGCACAATTACAATTGAACCCTCATAGGCCTGACTTGTGTCCCTATCCAAGTCACCCAATCCGAGCGCCTCTTCGATTGGTTCGTATTGTACACCACCACATTGACGAGCCACTCTTGTCGGATTGTAGAAAACATATCCGGTGGGGTGAAACAGAGGTCCAAAGTAACTCTGTATGCGGCTACGAACACTTGATCCTTCTTCCCTCCTTGCAATATAAGGATCAAAGACAACTTTCTCGACGGGCAAGTTGTCCAATCGAGTCCTGATCTCAATCAAGGTTCGATCTTGTCCCGAGGGCTTCCCATTGTACAAGAATTTTCTCCCCAGATAGTGTTGCTCCTTCCAATCAGGGTTGGGCAGCGCCCTTTCGGCAAACTCAGGAAAGTGCAAATATATGAACGCCTACAAGTGAAGCATGGGAGTATAAGATACTAAGTATACTATACTCTTTGGATAACGACAAATTAAGGTACATGGATTACCTGAAGTAAAGGCATACTTCCCCCAATTTGATCCTTCTTCGCCCTAGAAGCTTTTCTCATCTCATTCAACAAGAATGCAAGACAAGCAGTGCCCCATGAGATCTCATTCAACCTATCCAAGTCAGCCAAAAACTGCACATAGGTGGCATTCACCCGAGAACCAGATGTGTCGGGGAATATGACACTTCCCAAGATGTAGAGAATGTACGCAGTGGCTGTCGCAGTGACCCGCTTGGGATCCAACTTGCCCTCCTCATGTAGCCGCAGTGTCCCCATGAATTGGTCCCTCAGAGATTTCAATTGGAATGTCTTCGACCTTTGTTTTCCAGACCACATCTCTGTATTGGTCTTCGCCTTGTTCCAACCCAATTTTGCTTCGGTAAAAGCATAGATAAGATCCCAATGAAGGTCCTTGTCGAATGCGGAGTCGGTGGGGGCGCCGTCCACGTCCTTGAGGAAGTCCATGTCCTTGGTAAAGCCGATGCTCCTAACTGATTTGCCTTCAATACTTAGACCTGTAATCTCATGAGCATCATCCGGAGTGATGGTCATCTCGCCAAAATGGAAGTGCATAGAATCTGTCTCCGCAGAATACCTTTCAACGAAGGCAGAAACAAGTGGTTTGTCATATCCAACTGTGGAAGTACTGGCAATGGCAGGATACAACCCCGAGTTCTTGACGATCTCTACCACTTGAGGGGCTTCACCGCTAGCTAACCACGCCTCCAAAGCTTTTGGATTCTCAGGGCGTTCACCTACCCTTTCCAAGGGCCACATATCCATCTTTCCCGCCTCCGATTGGTGTTTGAGAAGACGTATTGCATCCTCGTGGTCCTACAAAACGTTGATATGTTTTGTTACATGAAATGAATTTATGTTGGATGAATAAACGAAGAAAAATAGAACTAAATGAGATACTTACGATGGTTCTGTAGACTATATTGGCCCAACTACCCACATAGCCCCATAAGACGTCCATACCATCCAAAGGTGCACCTAGCTCGTCGTCGGGAAACATCTGCTCTTCGGTTGGCATGTAACTCCTCATTTGTTTCTTAGCCTTCTTTTCTTCGGCCCCCTGTTGTCCACCCTCTTCTTGTATTGGTTGTTGTGGTTGTTGTGCTGGTTGTTGTTGTGCTGGTTGTTCAGGTTGTTCAGCTGCCTCTTCTTGAACAGTTGGCCCTTCTTCTTGTGTCTCTTCACCTGCATCAGTTGTATCTTCTTCTTGTGGTTCTTCAACTACAGGTGCTGTTGTTTCAGAGTTGGGTTGATCGACATCAAGCTGTCTAGCAGCAGTTTTACGACTGTTTGCACTCAAAGGTGCACCACCCTCTCGACGGGGAGCCAATCTAACCTGTGTGGCGGCAGGATCTGCAACAGGATCCGCTCTCTTCTTCTTCACAACCTCCTTAGCCTTAGCCGGTGGTGTATTTGATTTCATGTTTTCCCTACAACACAAAACAAGAAACAAATTAACAGTTACACAGACAACAATCGGTTCAAATAACATCAAAGATAAACCGATTATAAACCCAAGGAAACAAAACGTTGGACATTTGTGAAAATATAAACCGATTATATATTCGTATTTATATCAATCGGCTTTCTTAAGTGTTTACAAACAACGATTATGGAGTCACAGGAAAATCAAGATTTGTCTACTACATTAATCGGCTCAAAAAATCAACAACATAAAACGATTGAGAAAGGAAACAATAAACGGTGAACATGTTTATGAACATTAAACGATTAATTTATGCCTCAAACCAGTCGGTTTATTCACATGGAAACAAACAACGATTGAGGCTAAGAAACTTTGGGAGTTTTTTAGCCTGAATTTTTTTGTCAATCGGCGTACATAAGACAATATATATAACGAATAACAACTGATATCGGCTTACGAAAAACAAAATATGAAACGATTATGGCATAATTCTTTCGTTGATTATTCATGCGAAATTGTAACGATTGTGCCCTAGAATTCGAAAAGGCTAATTTCTAAATTTTAGAGGGAAAACTAATCGGTTTATGTTCAATTGAACATAGAACGATGGATAATAATCGTTTTCAAATAATACAAACATACAACGATTATTGTTCCGCTGCAGTTTCAGTAGATGAACACGATGAACAATCGTTGGATTTGGACACTAACATAGAACGATTCTGGGTAACAGTTGCGAACTTTCGGGTTGAAAATCATCAAATTGGAGTGAAAAATCAACCAAATTTCAAATGCAATACCTCATTCTCGTCGGCAGGGTTGGGTTCTTCTTCTTCTGCTTCTCTTTAATAGCCTGTAATTCTTCTTTACTCGCTCTCTTCGTAATCGGGTTAGACGAAGAAACTTCGTAAACTTTGTCTACGTCGATTCCTGGTTGTTTGAAGTCTCTAGGATTCGGTCCTTTGTTCATCCTTCGTTCCATCGGGTTTTATAGAATTAATCGTAATTTTATTTTTTTTGGAAATCGTCGATTAATCGACGATGTTTTGGTTTTGAAAAAAAATGAAAATGAAGTAGAAGAAGAAGAGAGAATCGGTTTATGTTTTGGTTGAAATGAAATTTGGATTAAGATTTGGGTTTTAAGTAGAGAAATTACTGTGGGGGCATTTGGGTATTTTTGCCAATTTTTAGTTATCCCGTAACCACCTCTAAAGGATAGGTTTAAAATTCTATGGGGCCAAATACTCCCCAGTGGGGCCAAATTTAGCCAGGGAACAAAAACCCTGGGAAGATCCATAGTTTGATGATTAAAACAGATCACCATACCCACCACATGAAACTACCTCTCTCTCCGCGTGTCTTTTCTGTTAGGATGCCACGATTTTGTCAAACTCTTTGCCCCAGCCAATAACGTAAAGTATTAATCTTCTCATTATTATTGCCATATGATCCACCAATGATGCATTATTTACTTGTTTCCTTGGCACACAAGAAGTAGCCCACTATGGTAATAAGGAAGATACTAATGAGTCGTAGTGGTAGTGGGTAATTCTCAAGAAGACAGTAGGAAGCCTAGAGAATGAGGCTTGATAGGGAAGGAATGTTAGTGAAGAAGGAAACAAACAGCGAGCATATACAAGTGTGAAAATAACTATGTAGAGAAACATAGGGCCTCTCTTATAGAACAAGCTTTGCAAAAGTAGTGATAGTGACATAGTACCTAGAGAGGATGATATGTGTGCATGATTAAGCTGCAAGGGAATGAAAAAAATTGCGTTAGCTTCATGTAGTGACGACATTGACATAGACTTCACTTCACCCTTGTCTAAGCAAGCCTTTTTCCTTTCTCTCAACAAAAAAATATTTACTTTCTCTCTGCTTAAAAGCCTCCCTTTATCTCATTCTATTCTTTCAACTGCTATGAACGGCCAACTGCTGGAAGTTATCACTTGATCTCCAAATGAGGTGGCTTCAATCCATCTTCGCTCCTTTGAAGAAGATGTGGATTCGACTGAACTCTGCTCACAAAAAGAGTACGTGAACTCTCTCCCTCGCTCCAAATCCTTCTCCATTTCAACTTTTTTCTCTTAATTGAAATCTCTAACATTGCTGGGTCATGTTAGTGACCCAGCAATTTTAATTTTTTTTTTTCTTTTAAGTTTTCGTCGATACGTTCGTTTTGATTAGCTTCACTAACTTGGATTTGTTAGGACTGATTTTCAGGCAGAGGGATATATATCTTATACGAGGACATCAAATCGTGTCCATATGAAGATGTTCACGTTATGTGGTCGATCCTCGTTGAGTCAAGTACACCCAAAGAATGAAATCTTTGTATAGCTCATCATTACTCCGCTGATCATCACAGAGAGATAGAGTGTTTTTCATCACATACCAATGTTATGTTCATAAATATTTATACAAAATTTAACTTTCAGCTTTCTCGTTCATGTGTGGGAAGTTCAGTAGAGTATCATTCGAGTTTATGTATACATAAAAACGGTTTTTCTTGGATTCACATACTGAAAACTGAAAGATACTGATGGGTTTCTCTTCTCTTTGCTTCTTTTGTTTCTCATTCCGCATTGGTGTTAACTGAAGCATGATGATAGCTAACCAACTCCAAATCAAAATGAGCAAAACTATTACTAGTCAACAATATTTGACCGCGACTTGGCGGTATTAGACTAATTTTTCAAAATTGATGGAGAGGCATCAAATTAACCAATACATGAAGGGGATTGATTGAATTGTTTATTTGTGGCAGTTGGGGACGATTGTTCAACTATCTTTTCAGAAGTTTAATTCGCCGACGAGTCGTAAAGTATACTGTCATCAATCAACCAAGACTGCTAGATGGTGATTGAAATTTCACGGGTCATCTTCTGAGATCATCCAAGGGTTTTGAATTGTTAAGGAAAATATTTACTTAGGCAGACAATATTTCATTTTCTAGATATGAAATCGATAGTACACCTTACACGATTTTTATTGTCTTCCAAAACATTTTTTTTCTCTAAAAAAAGGAGGTCAAATTTATCAAGCAATCTTACAAGTTTTTCACTTTTTTGATCTTTGTAAAGACTTCATTTCTTTTTCCTTTTTTGTAGTCTTGATTTCGTCGGCAGACTTCAAAACTTTAAAAACTTGAGTAAAAAACAAGCTGCTTTGTTTTTTCCCTCGATCTGTTCTAGTGCAGATACAGTGAGTGACATCATGACTTTTGTCAACTGCAAGACAATAAATAACTCAGCAGCAGACTATATGGCTTCTGGCATAGTACATCCTATATTGGTACCGCTGATATTTGGTTGGAATCGTGTTCGAGTTTTAGCCCAACTGCATATTGTATTTGGGGTTCAAGGAAAAGTTTGTATGTACGGTTTTGTTGCTAAAGAGAAACAAAAGATGACTAAACCAAGTACTGGGTTGATGGATTGCTTAGATAAACAATTTCTTAATTATGGAGTCAGTAGTTTTGTTAAGACAAAATGCCTCTCACACTAAATTGTCCACAAACAGCTATTTTGACGACAACGACCCAAGTAGCTGTTGCACGAAGTATGCATGAAGCATGAACAAGTTGATCACAATAAAACGGTCAGAAAAGTGGGGTCTGAATGATCTAATGAATCTTGTAGAGTAATAACCTGACCAGATAGAGTGTACAAATTCCAGATTCAAAGACATGGTTGTTGATATTGGCCCCAAAACTATTTACATGTCCTCAATTATTCGATTTGATGCATCGATGTTCAATAAGAGACCCACATTAATAAAATCAATGACATTTTACGAATAATTGACAAGGATTCCAGAGTATTTGATCCACAATTTTTTTTTATTCAACTAAGACGAGCATAAGAGTTGATATTATTCTGTAATAATCATTCCAAGTTTATCATCATATACCCCGACAGTACAGGACATGGCTAAGAATGATATGTATAAATTTAATTTTAGATAAGATATACATCACTGATAGACATATACGACGAGGTCCGCGACTTCAGAGCTCAATACCCACCAGCTCCATATAAGCCTAAAAGTATCAGATGGGAGATGAATTTTCAGCATACAAAAGAAAAATGCCAACTAAACGCAGTATAGATACATTTTTAGCAGTTATGTAAAGAAATGAATGGGTTAGACTTACTACTTTATAAGGCTGATGGAGATGATTGATCGATTACGCTGGGTAGCCAATTTTTTAAGTGGTTCTCACTATTAGCATCTGCGCGAGAGAGGGCACCCAGAGGAGTAACCGTTATCTGAAACAGAATCATTCTTAGCAAGTTAACAATATGCAGTTTAGATGCTCATCAAGTCTTGAGAGAAAATACATACATATCCTTCTTGCAGAGCTTGGAAGTCCATATCATCTTCATCATACTGTAACCCCTTTACCTACAAAATAATGTAAACAGAATTCCGTCAGTTCCTCAATAGGTAATAATAAGCTGAAGCAGAATAATCTATGTCATATATGCCCCAATTTTTAGGAGTTTTCTCGAGCTCCATATGTTGTTATGAAATGTGTTTAAATTGAGTCCAACGCCAGTATAACAGATTTTTCTAAAAACATTTAAAAAAAAAAAAAAAAAAAAATTGAATAAAAAAAGAGGATAGAAGAGGGTGGACCTGTTTCTTGAATAAAAGACTTTCTTCTGATGGAGCTGATGACACTTTTGGTCCCTCCCCCACAGTCGAGTTATTCTCCATGGTCATTGTTGATAACATGTTTCCTCCTTGTGATTCTGAAACAACTTGTCTCCAACCAACCTTCACAATACTTTTGCCCTGTCTTGTAGCCTTATAACCCTATTAAATTCATAGCAACCAAAGAATAAGTATAAAATCAGAAGAAGATTGTCATACCCAAACAAATAAAAACACGGGTTTATATATTCATTTCTCTAACCAAAGTCTTTGCTGCCAAACCTTGTCAAAAACATAAGAATTGAATAAGAATTGACATGGGGGCAATGCATCTTTGGCAAATTACATGTTTAGAAGGTCTTAGTACCTCTGTTCTAGTATATATATATAAAAGGAGCTAGTTATGAAATGATAAAGGATAATTGATGGCTCTAGAGTTGATGATCACCTTATGATGCACAACATCTGTTGGAATATCAATATTTAGAAAGCATCTTTGAAGATATGTTCCATTTTTTATCTCAGTAAGCACTGCATTTATTAAGGGCAGACATGCCTCAGCACTTAATTTGTAGTCATCATCACTACTCTTTCCTCCAACCCTGAATTGAACTCCCTAGTTAGTCATGGAGCAAAAACCACAGAAACAATCGAAGAAGCTCATAAAGAAATAAAGGAGAAGCTCATAAAGAAATAAAGGAGAAGCTCATACCAATCATAGGACATGGCTAAAGAAGGTACACCAAGAAAGAAGGCTTCTCGAGCACCAGCTACAGTACCCGAGTAAACACTGCAAACCACGAAAAAGATGAAGCCTATCAGAGTGTGATTAGGCACAAACAAAAAGAGACCCAAAGAACAAAAACAGCATGAGTGCTAAGTGATGAACCCAAGAAAAATTATAACCGGATTATATGTTACTCCATTCAATGACATAAAAGCAGATACTAACAAGTAACAAGTCATGAAACTTTGCCCAGACCCCATTATCCATCTTTCCTTATTTATGTTTTCCTATTAATAACCATATTTTTTGTGCCACAAACTAGCACATCTGGCAGTTCTAATACATCGGAATAGTGTTACTGATACCTGATTAAGTCAATGATAAAAATTACATGAATTTGTCAAGTTTGGATAAGGATTAAATAACTAACGAGAAATAAAGAAAACAGGATAAGTTACTAACATATGGTATCCGCAGTTGGTACCCTTGTTAATGCCACTGATTACCTGTGCAGCATATGAACAGAAGTATCACATAACCAGTAAAGACAATGTACCACATAATAATTCTTGCTAAAGTATCCTTACAGATAAGACTTGATGGGGTTTCTCTAACTTTAGGAAAGTTTGTAATGGTATAAAGAACTACCAGATCAGGAACTTCAGGAAAGAGCATTTTGGAAATACCAATAGAAGCACTGTCGGCTGGGGTTCCTGCAAATAATTATCAAGGAGTAATGAAATACCATTATGTACCTCTCAGCTGTGAAAAAAAATATTTGCAGGTGAGAAAAGTTAACAATGAGGAGTGCAATTTAGTTCCCTTTCTATATTAAAACGGAAAATACAAACAGAAAAATCCAATCCAAATGATGAAATGAATTCATATAACCACCAACCGCAGACTGCAAATGCTGTTGCTCCTTCAATTTGAGCTGGTTTGACAGAAAGCGCATGTTGCCAAGTAATACAATGACTAACAGCGGATTTTTCCCTGCAGAAACAACAGAATACTGAATTCTTTCATAGGACACACACCAGATATTTCTTGATTACCACATATTGCAACATGGACACAAAAGAGTCCAAATGTCCAATTCAGTTTGCTCCCATTATAAATGTTTCTTAATGGGAAAAAAAAAAAAACAAATTCTTATTCAAATTCGACTGGTGTCATGAAATGTGCTCACTCACCTCCTAGTAGGGAATCAAGATCCAGATTCTAGTTGAGTGAATTAAATTTCTAAGTTTGTATAATGTTCACATTCACACTGAATTTGACAATAATTTACCAGAATTAAATCCCAGATCTCCTAATAATTGAAAATTAAGCATAATCAATCAAGACGTTACCGATTCTAGCAATACCTAACAAATCGACTAATGATTATGCAATCAACATAAAAAAATGACCGAAGAGAAGTGCTTACGAGTCAGGAGCGCAAACCAGAACCTCGTAACGATCGGTAGAAACTAAGACCTGAACGAGGGCACGTAAACCAGGTGCATCGATTCCGTCATCGTTTGTTACCATGATTCTTGGACGTATATCACTACTAGGGTTTACTCCGTTGATTACAACACCTTCCATTTCTAGAGACGGAGTTTCAGAGACAGAGACGGAGACAGAGACGGAGACAGAGAAGGGTGATTGAGAGAGAGGAGTGAATTTTTTAAGGAGGAAAAGTTTTCTATAGAACGCACTCGGAGCTCCGCCTCGGAATGACCAGCAGTTACCGGCTAGCTTGTTTGAATGGAACATTCACTTGTTTGTCGAGTCAAAATTGACTCAGTGTTGTTAGGTATGATCCTAATATTTCCATGGGCTACTTTCCAACTTCACAACGTCACTTGCATACTCTATTAAGAGTGGTGGTCAGTTTAATTCAATGACATGCATGATTCACAAGAGCAAAGACATATATGGCAAAGAAATGGAGAGCTAGATCAAGAGTAACACATAGAAAAACTATTTAGATTGGAGATTGCAAAACACCTTTATTGCATTAATTCCAAAACGGGACACAATTGAGGAGATTAAGGATTTGAGACTTATCAACTTGATTCATGGAGTGTCCAAGATAAAATATCAAAGGTATTGGCATAGAGGTTTGAAGCTGCATTACCCCGTATCATTTCATATCATCAAACATCTTTTATCAAAAAAAAAAAAAGTAAAATTTTGGATGGTGTTTTGGTTGCAAATGAGCTAATTGACTCTGAGAAGTGGTAAACCAGGTTTACTTTGTAAAATTGACTTTGAGAAAGCTGTCGATCACGTTAATTGGGATTTCCTAGATGAAATTCTAGCTCTTACGGGATTTGGCTACAAATGGAGAAGTTGGGTAAGATGTTGTGTTGAATATGTAAAGTTTTCAGTATTGGTTAATGGCTTAGCAGCAAGGTATTTCAGGAGCAAGAAAGGCATTCGGCAAGGGGATCCTTTATCGCCCTTTTTGTAGGTGAAGCTCTATCTTTTATGATCAAGAAAGCACAAGATCAAGTTTTATTTCTAGATTTCAAGCTACTGAGGGTGGTAAACTTATTAGTCATTTGCAATTTGCACATGACACTCTCATCTTTTTAGATGATGATTTAGAATTAAACAACTGAGAATTCTTCTTCCTTCTTTCGAGCTTCTTACAGGTTCGAGGATAAATTTTGCAAATATACGGTGTCGGTTGTGATGAAACCTTACTTAATTCTCATCTCTCCTAGGCTATTATACTGGTCAGCTACCTATAACATATCTGGGATTGCCTCTTGGAGATAGAACTGGTGGAGTGGCCAAATGGGGACAAGGTGATTGACAAATTCATATCCAGGCTTCCAGGTTGGAGAAAACCCATTATATCTAGAGCTGGAAAAGTAACTGTAACAAACAGTGTCCTTGCAAGTTTACTTGTTTATTTTATGTCGTTATATGAAATCTTTCGGTGACTAAAAGGTTAGAAGAACTCATGCGAGATTTTCTATGGAATGGTAATAAAGGCCATAAAAATTACGTTTGGTGAAATGTGTGTTGTGTAAAACAAAAGTACGGGGGTCTAGGCATAAAAAGTTTGAAGAAAATGAATGAAGATCTTCTTACTAAAAGGATGCTCTATGGAGGAATGTAGTGTTAGAAAACCAACCAATCATATGCTCGAAGACTCAAAGTCTTTGAAAGCTAAACACCTGGTGAAAAGTAAATATTTTGCTTTGTTTTGAACTGTCACCGCCATGGTTTCCTTGTTGTTATAAACACGAGCATTTCATTCAAGCCATATACTCCAACAGATGACTATTGGTATCATATTCAAAATTGATTTTGTTTTTTCGAGGGTTAATAGAGGTTACATCCAATCATCATTGAACTAAAATCATTACAGGGGCAAAACCAATTGCTCCCATGATGTTGGTTAATAACGCTTTTCTTAATTTCATCGTGAACATAATCGTATATCTGTGTGTAGCTATAGTATTCACCTAGTGACCACTTGCCTCGTTGAGTCGACCAGGTAAGATAGAATGGGTAACAATGATTATAAACTGAGAGCATTACTGGGAGCCTTCGCACAGCCATGTAGAATATATTAAGTAAAATATATTGAACGCACGTCTAAGATTTAAATTGTGAATGCCCGTCTTGGAGATCAGTGAAACTCAAATTAATTTTCTTTGAACTTTCCCCATTGAAACTTAGGTAGAAATATTCACCTGGAACTGTATTGTCTTACTTGTGATAAGGTGGTGAAGACTTAGTACAGGAAGAGAAACTGATTGAGGCATTTAACTATTTGAAGATTAAACATCGGTGGAACTTGGCTTTGGTGTGAACGTTCAACCAAGAATGATCACGTGAGAGTTGAGTCTACAGTAGATGAAAGATCCTCGAAGATGGTCTTACTATCGAGTTAGCATCCCGCTGTAGATGGTGAAAAATGAGAGAGGGACAAGATTGTCAAAACACTCTCAAAACCATGTCTTATTAAAGGCAGTCGCCTATTCAGGCTCATCTCTATAGCTCAGAATGCAACTCATTCCATGAGCCGAACAAACTCTCTATGAGCTCTCTCTTATAACTCCGGTGGGGAGGGTAATATCATAGAGCAGTACTAATGATCTCACCAACATATTAAACCCATTGATCAGCTCAGAGCCAGACCTCGCTTGATGGTACACGGTGAAGAATCAACAGAGACGTGTCCTCATGGATTTCCTCTTAAATACGACTCAACATACGAGTCTCGGTGCAAACCTCAGGAATATTGAAGCTCCAGGCCGGTCCAGAGCTCTCTGAGAAGCATACACCAGCCTAAATAGGCCTAAGCAGACCTAATCCCAAGTTCAAGAAGGTCTAGCATACCATGGATAAACATGCCATGACCTCAGGTGTGTTGTAGCATAGGCACTCACATCGCGACTACGGCACAGGCTGCCCCAAAGTCGACCTTGGCCAGACGCCAAAGCCATAAACGCCACATAGCATGGCACCACAAACCATGAGCCACCATGGATTCACAAAAATCAGCATTGGCCAAGAAGCCAAGGCCATGGCGTAAAACGCCACAAACCTACAAAGAGCATGGCCGCAAATAGGCTGGCCTTGGCCATAGGCCAAGGCCGTGGCGCCATACCCCATGGCGCCACAACAAATAAGCCTCGGCCAAAGGCCAAGACCGTGGCGCCATAATCCATGGCGCCACAACAAGATAAGCCTTGGACAAAGGCCAAGGCCGTGGCGCCATAATCCATGGCGCCACAACAAGATGGCCTTGGAAAAAGTCCAAGGCCGTGGCGCCATGAGCCATGGCGCCCCCACATCCAACGCCAAAGACGCGTTTTAAACTGGCCTTGGCCAAAGGCCAAGGCCGTGGCGCCACCATAACCAACGCCAAAGACGCGTTTTAAACTGGGCTTGGCCGCGCCATGAGCCATGGCGCCACCATAACTAGCGCCAAAGCACCATCAAGCACTTATGGCCTTGGCCAAAGACCAAGGTCGTGGCGCCATGAGCCATGGTGCCACCATAACTAGCGCCAAAGACGCGTTTCAAACTGGCCTTGGCCAAAGGCCAAGGCCATGGCGCCACCATAACTAGCGCCAAAGCACCATCAAGCACTTATGGCCTTGGCCAAAGACCAAGGTCGTGGCGCCATGAGCCATGGTGCCACCATAACTAGCGCCAAAGACGCGTTTCAAACTGGCCTTGGCCAAAGGCCAAGGCCATGGCGCCACCATAACTAGCGCCAAAGCACCATCAAGCACTTATGGCCTTGGCCAAAGACCAAGGCCACTCCTATACTTGTGTCCAGGAGACACTACATCATGTTGGTCACGACGATCAGTCGTACAACCCTACTCTACTCAACTCAACTACGCAATATCCGCGTATCACTCACTCGAGATATCAAAACGTCACACGGGGGGATAACTTTAGGGGTATTGGTCTGGCGGTCTACGGCAGTTGAAAGAAACTGATGGAGATAGTGGGCAGTTACGAGAAGATGGCGCGAGTGGGCATGGTCCACACGACTCAGGCAGTTATGGAAACCAACGCATGTCCTTCACTCCTCCACTCTTCCACGACTTCCACCTTCTCTGTCGAGAGATCAGGGTGAGTTCAAACTATAAATAGAGGCTTCCTCTATTTTCCAAGGCAGAACATTAAGGATATCAATCCAAGAACGTTCAGAACACACAGAAACAACCAAGAGCCTCAGAGAAAACACCTGAGAATCGAAATACGTTCTAGCCTTGGAGATTTCCAGTCGACTTCACGACGGGAATCTTGAACTCTTACACCCAAAACACATCCTCAACCTGATCTCAAGTTTCTTCGTTGTTTCCCTCCCTAGACCAACCTCTATCCTCTCTGTGACCGAAGCAAGACGGGAACGGCCATCCTTGGTTTAGGCTTGTCTTGTTCGACTTTGATCTCCGAGCACTACGAAAGTACCCAGAGACGGTACATTGTTTTTCCAGGTAAAAACAGTTGGCGACCACAGTGGGAGATCATTCTCTCGGTTTCAGAGAAACTTGCTCAAAGATGGTTGAACTTAGGTCGGAATCAGATACCAAAAACCCCAACTCTTCAACGAACGGTGCTGTAACCTCCAACGCAGCACCCACCAACATACCTATTACCCCAGATAATCCCTCTTCAACACCTATAACTATACCCAACACCCGAATAACAGAGCAGCAGTTGGTGGAGCTTTGCATCAACGGAATGGTTCCTGTATATCGAGCCCTCTTGGAGAACCTCCACTTCCAAACCTTCTTTGAACTCCACGAAGCTGCGAAGAGGCCTGTCACCGCTACACCCGCTTCGTTCGAAAGAACCACCACACGAACGAGGGACGAATCACCTATGGTCGCGCATCGCCAGAGAGACAACCAACCGACCCAAGAAGCCTCTCGAGCCTACACCACTTCTTTCTTCCCCAGGTACGATGGAACCAGTCATGCGCGAGAACACGTCTCACGTTTCCTGGAATCTCTGGGAGAATACGGATACAGTCATACCTTGAGGCTTAACGAATTCCCGAAGTCTCTCATCGGAAGAGCTTATCAATGGTACACTCATCTCTCACCAAGAACCACGAGCACCTGGAACGGATTGATGGACGCCTTCTTCAAAGAATTTCTTTTCGGGAAGGTAACTCTCTCTGATTTAAGTAAGATGCGCCAAAGAGCTGGAGAATGCCCCGATGAATACGTAAAAAGGTTCAAAGGGCAAGCCCTCGGTTGCTACGCCCCAGATGTAACGGAGCTGCAATTAGTGGAAATTTGCACTGGTACCATGACTCCTATCTACCGTGCCCTCTTAGAAGATCTTCAATTCCAGACTCTCGCCGAACTCCAGGAGGCAGCGACAAGATCCACCCCTATAATACCCACGCTGAGGGAGAGGACTCAACTACTAAAGCATGGAGAACTCACTGGAGAAAACAATGGAGGCTCACACAACGACAGGAAGAGAAAAGCGGGTGAATACCTCACTGAATACCAAGCGCAAAACCCAACGGCGCGAAGCACGATACAGGAAGGGGACTTGCAACAACGACAAGAAGGAATTGATCTACCGAACGACCTCACGGCGACGGAGATAGAACGACTGCTGGAATCTTTAGTCCGAGACAGACTCGTAGAACTACCCAGAGCATTGAAGCCTCCTACCACTGAAGAAATGAAACACCCTCATTATTGTCATTATCACAGGAGAATCAGCCACGCCACGATCCAGTGTAACAGTTTTAGGCGAATCCTCGAAGAACACGTTGTCAAGGCCAAGGCACGCTCTTATATGTCGTACTCAGAGCCTCCGCACATCCAAGCTCTCACAGACCACAGAGAACCTGTGAACCAGATAATGGAGAATTTGATGCACCAACTATGCGAGATCCTATGCCTCTCGAAGCCACAACGACGGGATATGTTTACAGCGCTCAACCATGTGGTATCAGGGAAGCGGCTGCCGTTTGGAGAGGAAGAAGACCCACACTCATCAACTCCAGACAAGTCTCCAATAAGATACGACTTGGGACTACTAGCCATGCAAGGTTGGGGAATACTCACGACTGCATATATACGCGGTGTCGGATTCCCCAACACATTGTTGGACCCAGAAGGGAAGATCAATGTCATCTCTGCAACGACACTAGAAACCTCGGGAGGTTCACCACACGATGTCATTGGACCCCCGGAGACGCTGGAGGACCCCGAAGGAAGGACGGTGATAACCCGTGGACGAATAACTCTACAGGTCGAAGTAAATGGAGTACGAACGCAGGCCGAACTCTACGTAATCCCACGAGACTTCGAGCACGACATGATCCTCGGCCACTCTTGGTTCCGGGACAACCAGAACTTACTTAACAAGACTGCAACCCCACAAGGAACACCAGCTGAACCAGAGGAGCTCCACACAGCGACAGTATCCTTGTACGAGGAAAGAAGGGTCTCACCTAGTCCCGGGCAGGAACCAAGGACGGAAGCCCCGCAAAAGATGGAAGGAATGCTTGTCCCCAGGTATGAGTGGATCGTGAACCCTACTCGATATTTTAGAAGATGGACAACCTCTTCCCTTGGCCACGAAACCCTTAATATCTCGTTTAGTCAATTAGAAATAGGAGACGAGAAAACCAACGACAATAGGTTTACTTGCCTTCATCAAAAATCACCATTGTGCCAGAAGCTTCACCGCCTCAGAGCCCCGATAACCAACGACGGAGGCTACGAAGTAGGAAGACTGGTGATGAAGACTAGCAGACGAGGAGGAGGGGAGCCCGCATGACCTTACGTAGTTGTTAAATCCACATTGAGCGGATACTACAAGCTCACCTCGCTCAAAGACAGATGCAAGGATGCAATAATGGTCAAAGAGAAGCAGATTGAAGCATATCCCAATTAAAACCTCAGTT
>JAJJMA010278916.1:0-11276 GCA_023529015.1 Papaver nudicaule | reverse complement strand
TGGGTGTACTGTGTAAGATCTAACCCATGGGATTTTACACAGTTACATTTTGGCGCTGGAAAAGGTTTTGAACTTGTGTTTTTCTTGATTTTGAGTAGGATGTGTGATGTTTTCATATGTTCTTGTTTCTATATATGGTATGAAATATGAGTTTTAGAGCTCGCCGTGATGTTTTAGCAAAGTTTTCATACTATTTTGGGAATCTTATGCTGGCCATGTGAAATTTCTTCATGATTATACTTTCGTTTTGCTATACATAGTGTATTATGCAACTTTTTACAAGGATTCTTTGGAACAGTATTACTGAGATTAGAAAGTATAGAATATTTTTAGTATGTTATGGCGATGGATCTGGTTTTCAGTAGACATTTTTTACCATTTATGGAAATTAGGCTGTGTTAAGCGTCATTATGATTATAGGCAAGTGTTAGTTGGCTTGGCTTGGTAATTTTATCACATATTTTACATTCTTCACATGAGCAGTGGATAACATCAGTGTAAAGGATAGGAAAAATTTCATTTTCGGGTGTAGATCCCATCGGAAAAAGCAAATATAGATATATATTTCCGTCAAAAAGCATATTTTCCGGCGAGTAGGTGAAATCATAGAATCAGGGAGGAAATCATGTTTTAAACTCATTTCAAAAACATTCTTAAAAACATCTGCCGTACTGTCTTTTGATTCGAAAATCATAGTATCATAGGATGTTTTTGCAATTGTTGTCATGATTAGGTCATCACTTACACATCACATGGCTTAAAGCTGTTCTTTTTGTCTTTCATTCATCAACATTCTGAAAAGTAACCCAACTAACTTATTTGGCATTTACCCACAGTACTAACAGAGCAATACTGTCAGGAGGTGTGTTTGTCTTCTTTTATAGGCATTCGGCGAATGGGTCCTAGAGGAAGAAGCGATAAAGCTCCGGCGGGTAGGCCTCCTCGGCACCCTATCCCTCCTACATCAGCGACAGGTCCCAGTGGTCACAACACTAGGAGCAGGGCGATAGGGCCAATTGGTCCAGTAGATCCTAATTTGGCAGGCACGTCTCGCCGATCACCAGTACAACGAGCGACTCGCCAAGAGCAGGTTTACATGGAGGATATCACTCGTTTTGAGAATGCAGAAAGGTCACCTGAGCCTAACCCAATGCTGACAAGAATCAGCAGCGCAGTGGAAGCAAATGCTTGCGGCGAGCAGATAGGTGGCGGTGGATTCATTAGAGGAGAGACATCGAATGCAAGGGAAGTAACTCAAAACGCAATGACAGGAAGTAGAGTGGCGGCTGGTGTTCAACAGCAGTTGATGCAAGGTGTCGGCGAAACGCAGCATGTGGCGGCCAATGTTCAGCAGCAGTTGGTACCAGACGTCGGCGAGACTCAGCATGTGGCGGATGAAGTCCCAGCGGTGGCGGAAGAACCAATTATACCAGTGGAGATTACTCAGGCAGCTAGCAGAAATGGTGCAGCGATAGTACCGGGAGCTACAGCAACTCGTCCAGTAGTGATAGCAGATAACACTGGATCTACCAATACCACAGAAACTTTGCTGAGGCAAATTCTTGAGGCCAACAACAGGCAGGCTAGTCAATTCGAAAGGCAAATGCAATTGCAAATGGAGACGGTGCTTCAGAGTCATAGAGAATTGTTGGCAGCGCAAAATAAAGGTCATACATCCCGCTCGCATTCGACTCGCCATACCTCTCATTCACATTCATCTCGTCATGGGTCCCATGCGCACTCTTACTCAAATTCTCATACAACTCGCCGAGCAGAAAAGAGTGGAACTAGTACGCCAGAAGTGTCAGATTCAACAGCAAAATATGATGAAAGAGGCAGAAGGTTGAACATACCTGGGAAAGATGACAAAGATCGCAGTAGTTCTAAGCGACAGCATGGAACAGATAAGGAGTTGAAGAAGGACCTTCGCCGATTGAAGCACAAAGTAGAAGCGATGAGTGGATCTTCGAGGGAAGCAAAGTACAAGGTTGCATTGTCGGAAGCACAAAAAACACCCTTTCATGAAAGTATTACATATGGGTTTGTATCTCCCAAGTATTCTACACCTAAATTCACTTCCACATATGATGGAACGGGAGATCCTTCGCAGCACTTAAAGGCTTATAGGCGAGACATGGCAGCCTGGGTAGGGTCAGACCCCATAATGTGTATGGCTTTCCCCGCCACACTTAAGGAGGAGGCTTTAGCTTGGTTTGATGGGCTTAAAGAAGGAAGAATCAAATATTTTGAGAGATTGGAATCCAAGTTTTTACGTGCTTTTATCCAGAACAATAGAAGTCGGCCGGGCATAGAAAGGTTATTCAACATAAAGAGAAGGCACTTGGAGTCTTACAAAATTTTCATCCAAAGATGGAGAAAGGCAAGCAGTGAAGTTGGGTCAGAAGTATCGGAAAAGGAGAAGATAAGATCATTCCTTAGTGGTATGGAGACAACAGACCAATTGTATCAAAAGTTATTTTGGGACATGCCGAAGGACTTGCAAACCTTGAGGGCGATGCAGGATGAGTGGTTGAACTATGAAGAAATCCGAGAAGAGGAGTTACGCCAAAAGAAGGAGAGAGCGAAGCAAATTCACTCTATCAACAGTCTCTCGCCGGAAGATCAAGAAGAAATCAAGAAAGAATGGTTGAAGGCGGAACAGCGGAAATTGGTGCAGAACCCCGCATCGGCGATAGTGGTACCAGAAGCGGCAAAGCAGGAAACTATGGACGTGGAGGAAGAGATAACCGGCGAAATGGGAATGGTGATAGAAGATATAATGGAGACAACAGAAAATTTGGCAGAGGCAACCAGCAGCCATTCCAAGATGCTACACTACCTAAGTTACGTGTTTCTTATACAGATGCATTTGGGCAAATTGAAAGTTCTAACTGTAGGGATGACATCCGCTATCCTTACAACAGAGGAAACCCGAGGGTCCCGCCGACAAATACAAACTCCTTCTGTCAGTTCCATCAGTTCCATGGCCATACCACTGAAAATTGTACCGGCGTGCAGCAAGAAGTCCATCGATTCATCCGTATGGGGAAGTTTGAAGAATTCCTAGAATTGCCACCGCCACCTCCCGTCATGGTTCAGCCAATTCAGGCCATTCCAGTTCACACTCCAAATGTGTACGAGGTTAAGGTTGAGCGGGACTTGCTAGAATTAGATTGCTATTCCATTGTGCATTCAAAAATTACTAGGGATGAATTTCATGATAATGTCATGTCTCGAGTTCATAAGCGAGACAGAATGGGGAATGAAATTTGTAGTGTCGCCGCTAAGCAAGAACCATTGCAAGAATGGATGAAAGCATGTGTTGGGTTCTCCGCTGAAGAAGTTCCTCCAGAAGGAAGGAGTCATAACAACCCTCTGGTTCTCACTATTCAGATTGAAGGATTCAGGTTGCCAAAGGTGCTTATTGATCCGGGGAGTTCTGTGGACATCCTCTTTAACACTGCCTTTGAGGCGATGAGAGCAAAAGATAAGAAAATACCTTCGCCGACGGTATCCTCATACAACATTTACGGATTTAATGGCATTGCATCTAAGCCTAAAGGCGAGATTGAATTAAAAGTGAAAATTTGTGACGAGTACTTCTTGAATACTACTCTTTGCATTGTGGACGTTGATTCGCCGTATGCAGCAATTTTGGGGAGACCATGGCTCCACAGTTTAAAGGGAGTCCCTTCTACTTATCATCAGCGTCTAAGGTTTCCTACACCCTTTGGAGTCGCCGAGTATGTTGGAGATTTATCAGTGGCCAAGGCGTGCAATTCGGCGGATGTGCAAATGCGAGAAAATCGAAAGGTGAAATTGGCAGAGAAAAAGAAGCTCGGCAAGGAAGCGGTAAAGGAGCAAGAAATTCTAGACTTCATCGCCAACCCAACCACATATGTGCATTCGGTAAACTCAGTAGAAGACTCGGCGAAGTCCGGAGAAAAAACCTTATAGCAATTAAAGGAACCATCGCCGATGGGAGAACCAGAGCTACATTTCACGGCGGTGGAACCTACTAAGGATGTTAATATCGGCGATGAGCAGGAGCCGAAGATGGTAAAAGTTGGTACTCTTTTAACTGAAGACGAGTCGGCGAAGTTAGTAGCACTACTCAGGGAATATGTTGGTGTCTTTGCTTGGGGCATGAATGAGATGCCAGGGATTGATCCGGCGATAGCATGTCACAAGCTTGATATTGATCCAAAGGTCAGACCATTCAGGCAAAGAATAAGGAAATTGGCTCCAGCTTATAAAGAGGCTGTGGAGGCAGAAATTGACAAAATGAGGGCGTCTGGTATAATAAGACCAGTGCAGTATCCACAATGGATAGCCAACATGGTCGTGGTACCAAAGAAGAACAAGGGAGTAAGGATCTGCATTGATTTCAGTGATCTAAACAGAGCTTGTCCCAAGAATAGTTTCCCGCTGCCAAGTATTGATCAGACCGTAGACGCTACATCAGGTCACGAGTTGCTATCATTTATGGATGGTTACTCAGGATATAACCAAATACCTCTAGCAGAAGAAGATCAGAAGCATACAGCTTTCTTCTCCACTAAGGGGTTATTTTGTTACACTCGGATGCCATTTGGATTGAAGAATGCTGGCGCTACCTATCAAGAGATGGCACAGAAAATGTTTGAGAAATGGATTGGGAAGACGATGGAAGTCTATGTTGATGACATGCTTGTCAAGAGCAAAAAGAAACAAACTCATGTGGAAGACCTCAGAGAAATATTTAACCATATGCGTATCACTAAGCTAAAGATCAACCCGGCGGAGATATGTACAGACAATGGAAAAGAGTTAGTCGGCGACAACATAAGGAAGTTATTCGCTCATTACAGCGTCAAGTTGGGAAAGTCAACTCCCTTATACCCTCAGAGTAACGGCCAGGCAGAAGCCACCAATAAGACTATTGGAATGGGACTGAAGAAAAGATTGGAAAAGCATAAAAAGGCATGGTGTGAGCATTTGCACAATGTCTTGTGGTCGTATAGAACTACGGTTCGAGAAGCAACTGGGGCATCTCCTTTCTTACTTACCTTCGGTGCTGAGGCAGTACTCCCATCTGAAGTAATTCTGCCCACTACAAAGCATGAGGCATGGGAAAAGAATTTGAATACAGATCTAATCCTAGCCAAGCTGGATGACTTAGAAGAGCAGCGATTGATCGCCCTTACTCACATGGAGAATTACCATCGGCGATTAGCCAGGGAATATAACAAGCGAGTGATTCCAAGAGAATACTCGCCCGGCGAGCTGGTGCTCCGAGAAGTTCCTCCTTCTCAGCGAGAAGGATGCAGGAAACTGGAACCTGTATGGGATGGCCCATATGTGGTCAAAAGAGTAGCTGGGCCAGGAGCGTATATACTGATTGACGAGCATGGCGTACAACTGGAACATCCATGGAACGCCAGGTTCCTTAAGAAGTACTATCCTTGAGGAGAACAATGTAAAGTCCGAAGTCTTGGGCGGGTATAATACCCAAGAAATCTTATTAACTGATGTAACACAACAGCGAATAAGATCCGGGGACGTAGGTTTGCTATCATGCGCCGAACCCCGTTAACAAATTTCTGTGTCACTTAAATTTTTCACTCACTGGGTAGTCTAACTACAGTGAGGACTAAAGCTTAAAAGCTCAAAGAGCATAATGGCTGAAGCAAAACGCTCAGCAACAGGCTATAAAAGCCACTCGCAGAGGCATAAATGCCCAAGGCAATAAAAAGCCATACCAAAACCCTGATCAGGTACTAAGGCCATGAGCCATTTTTGAAGGCATAATGCCCAAACCAATAAAATCAACTAAGAGCCAAGATCTCTTATGAAGAAAGCTTGCTTGCATTGAGTGAACGCACCATCTTGTAAGAGTTAGTCCGACCCAGGCTTAGCTGTAAGGCCAGTCGTGTTACTTGTTGATCTGTAAGTGTTTGTAAGGAAATAAGGATCCCTTTGCTGTAGCATCACACCGGCGATACCGCGGTGTGCTAATCCGTCTACGCCATAGCATCACCTCTGGCGGAAGCTATAGTGTAGTAAAGTCTATGAGGGCAACCCATTCTACTTATATTAGATCGCCGACGGGCACAAGTAATGGTTACGGCTGGGATCTAAACCTGCTGCTCCGAGAAACTATTCAGTTAGTTGTTGAAATTGTTGGCTGTACAAGACAAGGCCGTCACTCACTCAATGTCAAGTTAAGTCTTTGAAGACATATCAAAGCTCAAAGAGCATAGCTGAGGTAAAACACTCAGTGATAGGCTAAAAGGCCACTTGCAGAGGCAAGAACATCTATTACCAAGCAAGCGCAATAAAAGATAATGTAAAGGCGACATTTAAAGGAAAGAGCATCTATTACCAAAGCTAAGAGTAATATCCTTACAAGGCAGCAACGCAAATAAAAAGAGGCGACATACCCGCCTTAGCAAAACACAAAATAAAACGATTGTTCATTACAGGAAATCTACTAAAGGAAGCTGCCAGAGGCACAAAGAAAGAGTAAAGTGGCCAGCCACTAAGGGGCGGATTTATTCTCGCTGTCTTGTCCCTGCACATCCACCGTCTTTTCTTCTTCTTCCGCTTCTTCTTCTTCTGCTTCTTCTTCTTCCGCTTCTTCTTCTTCATGGACCGCTTCTTCCTCTTCCTCCTCGCCGCTAGAACCGGATCCCTCGCCATCCTGATCACAATCTACGATCTCTTTCGCAGCAGAAGTTTCAGGAGCCAAAGCATATTCCACAGGAACCTTAAGCCCCATCTCTGGAAATTTCTTATTAACAAATTCTTGGACAGCGATAAAGTCCAGCAGGAGTAACTGCTCCTTATGCTTAACATCCTTCGCTTTGAGGTCATTCTGAGCTTTGCTTAAATCTGCTTGAAGTCCACTCTGGATCTCACCCAAGTACTTCACCTTGCTCTCAAGACCTGTGATCGAAGTTTGGCATTTTTTGTGATCTTGGAGCTGAAGGGTCAGTTCGGCGATTTGATTGGGACATTGGCGGTGAGCTTCTACAGCCTGCTCAAGCCTTTCTTCACAACCATTGTGATGGGTAAGCTTGGCAGCCAAGTCGGAGATGGTATCGGTACAGAGCTTGTGATCCTCAACAGTCTTTTGCTGTTTCCTCAATTCTTCCTCCAAGTGTTTGACTCGCTCTGAAAGAGAGACATAAGAAGTTAGAAACTGAGGCAATATGAAGAAGCTAGCGGAAGAACATCCTAGAAATCTACCTTCCAACTCGCTCACGTGCCTACAAGCACCAGTTTGGGCTTCTACGAGGAGTTGTAGATGGGACTCAAACTTAGCATTTACAGAAGAACCGGATACTGTGGCCATTTGCCGCAGTTGGGCTTTTAATTGATTATCAAGTTCTCTGGCACGATCGCCGTGAATCTTACAGAAATCTTTCCATCGCTGTGCTTCTTGTTCGGCGAAATCCCTTTCAGAAATGGCAGTGTTCAGGCGAGAGGCAAGCTTATCAGCTCTCGCTTTCTCATCCAAACGTAAGGAGATGGCCCTCATATGGTCCACAATTGCGGCTTCTTTGCGCTTGTTATTAAGCTCAGCTAGCCGGCGGGCATTATCTCGCTCGCTCTCCATCCACTTTAAGTCGGCTTGGGAAACTTTGAGAAGATTATCAAGGTTAACATTTAATTCGTTAACATAATTTAACTCTCGGCGGTACCGCTCAATAGTCTTGGTCTGGCCGTACAACATATCGCACTTTTTAGCATTAGCCTTCGCCAAGTTATCTATCTCGGTTTCAGCTCGCTTCAGTCGTGTGTCAGAATGTTGACGGCAACCTTAGAAGGGGCAAGATCTAAGGGTTCCGGCGAAAGGCTAGAAGGAAAAGAAAATTTAATTTATAAATCTAAGGAGGAAAGTACCTTGAAGCTCTCCACGCTCAGTGGATTCTTTGAGGCTAGCATTTAGCAATCTTGCTGCTTCTGCTTCCTTCGCCTTCAGCTGGCGTTCGAGATTCTCGTTCTCACCAGTCAGGAAGTTCACCATCTCGACTTGTACATCAAAGGTATCAATCAAACTCAAGCAGTGTTGAAATGCCTGCGGCAGAAACAAAGGAAAAAGTCAGCAAACCTGGTTATTATAGCTAGACAATAAGGATATGTTGGAACGAGTAGTTACCGCTGCAGCCATAAAAAAATGTTCTTGGGAAGTCAACCCCTGGGCCACAGAGGCTAAACTTGAAGAATGGGCAAGGCCTGTTGAAGCGTACTTTAACATGGCGGCGTAATAACGAGCAGCAGGACTGTTTTTCTCTTCTTCCAAAGAGAGCAAACGAGTGAAAGACTCAGCTAGACTATTTACTACCATGCCGGTGTCACTCCTTCTCGGGAGTCTAGAATCCCTATCGCCAAAGGGCATTTCGTGAAGATTTGTAAGGGCGAGAGGAGAGTTAGAGCTTCCGGAAGGACGAGTGAAAACGCCCCCAGCGGGTGGAATGAAGATATTGGCGGGAGGAGTAATAGGCTCTCGCCCAGAAGGAATTTTTGGAGTTTCCTTTGCAGGATCGGCTTCAGTCATTACTACGTCGCCATCTTTTTCTTCGGGAATGGTTATCAGCGATTGGTTAATAGGGGTCTTATCCCTTGGATTGATGGGAGGCTTTTCTGAAGAAGGAGTTGTGGAACTAGAAGTAGATCGCCGTGTTCTAGGTATGTTTGGCTGAGGTAGTACCGCAGCGGAAGACTGAGGCACAGCACCTCCAGTGTTAGCAGAGGCATCGCCTTGAGAATTCTCGGCGGCAGCAGCATCCAACTTGGCCTTTTTCAAGGTTTGGCGGAGTTCTTCTCGAGGAGTCAGAGCGGGAGTACTCTGCAAATAAGCGGCACACTTATCAGACCTTGAAACAAGCAGAGGCAAATATAGATATATATTTTTTAAAATATATGTGATATATTTTAAAAAATTAGAATTCAGTATGCTTGTTCCTAGATCTTCAACTCTGCCCCTCCTAACGCCCGGCGAGAGGAATATAGATATATATTCATTAAAAGTAAATATTACCTGGGAAGAAGATTTCCTTTTGGTAGACTTCTTGGTCTGTATCACCCACTGACCCTGAGAATCTACCTGTATTTTGCCATCGGCGTCCAAATAGTCTTTTTCCTCCGCCCAATCCAAATGGGTAAAGTCATGATCTTTAAAACGCTTGTGTTCTTCTTCAAAATCTAGTCGCTTGATCGTTTTTCCTGCATCGTGCCATCCCAGCAACCAAGGGCCTCCTAGCAAACAAGGCAAGTTGGTCCAGCCGGTCTCGGAACTTTTCCTCGCCGTGACAGTTTTGTTAGTAACTTCTTTGGCGTCTACAGCGCCAAGCATGACTTCCGCTGGATTCTTTGCTATTTTCTTCTTTGTAACGAAACGGTAAGCCCAAGGCTCACCTTTCACAGTAGAGGGAAGAACATCGTATTGCTTCATAAAATTTTCAACAGTATACGCCTCTGGAGGAAATTTTCCTTCTTCGAACAGATCTGGATAATTGGTTTTGTTGCTACGGCGAAGCTTCCACTCCACCAGAATGCGAATTGCATTCGCCGTAAGTTGAAAAGGACTCTTCTTTATCGCCAAGAAGAGATCACACATAAAAGTATCAGCGGGATCGTACAAAGGAAACAAATCCGCCTTCCCAGCTTTGAGTGTACCATAAGCAGTTATGGCACCCTCACCATGTTGCTCCGGCGTACGAAGATCTTCCAATGTAGTGGGAGTAGTAGCTTTGGTCACCTTTTTTAAAGGCGTTAAAGTTAAAGGAGCGATGAAGATTTTATCATAAGCGCAATACTCCGCCCATTTTTTCCAGGACGGGCGAGCAGGAATTTTGGTAGCAGCAGGAGAAGAAGGGGACTCAACCTCAGTGATTGGCGAGTTGGAAACTTGAGTAGCGGGGGTTGTAGAACTGGAAGAAGCTTGAGTTGTGGAAGCCATGAATAATGGAAAGTAAAGACCCAGGGGAACTTTACGGTGTATCGGAAAAATAATGTTACCGGAGAAGATGAACGAACCCGGAAGAACAATGAAGAAAGGAGGTGGGAGCACGGATTTCACACAATGATAAGAAGGAAGACGAAGACAAAATGACGGTGAAGTGTTTGATAGAGGAATCTGTGAAGAAAGATGAAGTAACAGCAGCAGAAAAGGAATTAGGGTTTTGGGGAAACTCTGAAACTTTGCTCGAGTGAAGAAGAAGAAGAAGGTAAAGAGGTGAAGGCAAAATTTTCCAGTATTTATAGGAGAAGGAGGAGTAACTGGCGCCCGGCGGTTACCAATCGTGGGGAAGTAGCGGAGATTACGGGCAACAACGGTTACAAGTCATAAAGTGAGGAAGGCTGCATGAAGGACACGTGGCGTAACGGAAGCTGAGAGAAGGGCATGTGGCGCAGTAAAGACTTAGTGGAGAACGTGGTATGGCATTTTCGGCGAGAAGAATTTCACCTCCGGCGATCAAAGATCTTGGAGATGAAAGAGGCAAAATGTAAGGGTAGAAAATGCCTTGGCATAGTAAAAGCATCCTAAGGGCTAAGATGTATCAAAAGGGGTCTCATGAGAAGTATGGAATCAGTAGTAAAAGCCGTGGGCGAAGCATATGGCACCAGTGTTTAACGGCGAGAGTAAATGTCCCTAGCGAAGTAAGATCAGTATAAGCGTGGGCAGGTGATAAGTAGGTGAGAAGTAGTTGCGCATTCATTACTCGTCAGAACGGATAGATTGTCAGGGTTGACTTGTTGACTCAGTGGGAACCTCGTCAGCAAGCCTTATCCTCAAGAAGACTTACTCGCTGGAAGTAATACTACCTCGGCGACCTACTTTGTCGGCGAGTAGGGACAAATAAGTGTCAGAGCGTAACTTGTCTGTATTAGCTGTCTTGCACTAATGTAAACTTGTATAAATAGCGATAGACGCCTCAGAGAAGGGGGTTGGACACATTTTGGATTGGTCTAGGGAGAGGAAAAGTATTCTACTTGCTCTCCATAGCCCAAGGCTGAAATTAGGGTTCTTGTTGTGAGTAAAACACTGAGAATATTAGCAAGGTAATTAAGAATTGTAATCATGTTATACTAGTGGAATCCTTGGATGTAGTCCTGACTTAGGGCGAACCAAGTAAAATCATCTTGTCAAGTATCTCTAACCCTTATCTCCTTTGGATCTCTTATGGTTGTTATGTCTATGTATGCTTTGGGATGATTGTGTGTGTGTGAATGTATGATATTTGGGTGTACTGTGTAAGATCTAACCCATGGGATTTTACACAGTTACA
>JAJJMA010278915.1:0-41258 GCA_023529015.1 Papaver nudicaule | reverse complement strand
CATTTATGACTGAATCCATTTAAATAGTTGGAGCATGGGTGCTGTTTCTTATTTTTATTATCTCAGGGTTATTTGGTTTGTTTGTATCCTTCTCTTTTAATCTGCAGGTATGGCGCTATCTCGCGAAGAAATTGGCAATGACATTCAACGCCTGCGCAAGGCGAGCTTTGTTTTATCCATAATGGTCGCCTATTTTGGGAAACTGTCGGATGACTCTTGTCTTGAATTTGCTGACATGAGCTCTTTGGTGGAAAGGGTAAGGCTATCTGGGTATGAGCCTGATGAGATTTCTTTGGAGCGCCTTCGAAGCTGTAGGGCGCGTCGGGTATTTTCTACCTTGAGTTTATATGATAGCTCTCGGGCTTTGCGTGTGATAAATGCATCCTTGGCCTATGCCCTTGTTTTGTTTCGTGCATTTAGGAGGCGAAGTATCTAGAAAGGGTTTGGTCAAAGGACTTGTCTTTTCGATTTCCGTGTAAATAATAAATGCACCTCGGAATGTTGTTCTGGGGGATCTATATATATATGTGTTTTTCATTTATTCCTCATTCCGTTCTCTTGTGCTTATTGTGTGTTTCTCTCTCTCTTCTTTTTTCTTTTGCAACCCATTTCAAAATGTCATTTCGACTACGCGGTTATTTTGTGTCCTTGTCCTCGGCGCCATCGATGTCTACCCCTTTGGACCTGGAACAAGAAGTCGAGCGACTGGAATCAGTCAAGTTGGAGATGGAGATGATAGTTATGCAGAGGCGAGCCCACTATGAGGCGTTTCAAAAGCTTTGGAACGAGCACCATGCTGAGTGGGAAACTGCTTGTGCCGCTGGCCATGCTCCTGGTGTTCAGTTTGGCTCGCATAATGAGGCTGGGCTTCGTAGGCGAATGGATCGTACTCATGATCGTCGTACTAGCGCTCTCAGTGGCCTCTTAGAGGCCGAACGTTTTGTCAAGGATATCGATGTTGAAATTGAACGGTGTGAACGCGCCATGGCTGCTGGCGTGGTCATGCCATTAGTCTGAAACCCTTCCTTCTGTAGATGCCGTATGGCTTTTTTTGAATTTAATGCAAATGTTTCCTTATTTCGACACATGTCCTTCATGCCCAGGGCAATCCTCCTTACATTAAATGCGCTAAGTTTTGTTAATATAAAAGGGAGTCTTCCATTGCCTATATGTATATTTTTTATTCTTCACCCATCATCCTCATTCATTTTTTTTTTAGTCGTGATGGCATCTCTGGATGGTTTGTGGGTATTAGCCCTCCCTGCTACTCCTGGCGCGCTAAAGCGTGCAGATCTGGAAAAAGAGGTGAAGCGCTTACGTAGTATCCTCTTGGACACTAAGCATTTACTTGAATCGCATGAACGGAGATGTGAAAGCATTCGCGTCGCTTTGTCGGAGCAATGCGAGACCATGGAACTGATTCGGCATGCGGGCGCGGATTCGATATTACGAGGCAAGGCGCGTCACCGCTATAATGAACTCGTGCAACAACTTTCCGCAGAGGAGGATTATGTTGGATATGCTCGGGAATCCGTTAATTTTGTCACACAGCGTGTTGTTGAACGTGAAACCGAGCTAGCTGAGCTGACTAGAGCTTGATATATGTTGTGGTAGCCTACAAGGACATTTTACCTTTTTTAACTAGTTGATTTTCTTTATGGTTGCTTTTTGTCGTAGAAAGGAGAGGCGGGGTTTATTCCGTACGCCCTTGTTTGTGCTGATGATCTCTTATATGGTTAATGATTTACTCCTTGTTTATGCGCCTTGTGGGCTAAATCTCTTTAGGGCGCGTTTTGAGCGATCCTCCCAGTATGCATTGTTTATGTGCCTCGTGGGCTAAATCTTTTTTTACCGGTAGGACGCATGTTAGGCGATCCTCCCAGTATGCTGTGCCTCGTGGGCTAAATCTCTCTTACTGGTAGGGCGCGTGTTGGGCGATCCTCCGAGTATGTTTTGTTTACATGCCTCGTGGGCTAAATCTCTTTTACTGGTAGGGCGCGTGTTAGGCGACCCTCCTAGCATGCTCTAGTTTATGTGCCTCGTGGGCTAAATCTCTTTACTGGTAGGGCGCGCGTTAGGCAATCCTCCGAGTATGTTTTGTTTATATGCCTCGTGGGCTAAATCTCTTTTACTGGTAGGGCGCGTGTTAGGCGACCCTCCTAGCATGCTCTTGTTTATGTGCCTCGTGGGCTAAATCTCTTTACTGGTAGGGCGCGTGTTAGGCAATCCTCCGAGTATGTTCTGATAGTGTGATAAGTGGTGTAGATTAATCAGTTGGTATAACGCCTGTCTTAGAGTGGCCGCGTATCAGGCGTTCCACCGAGCGTGTTCCAATAAACGTGTTGTATGATCAGTTGGTATAACGCCTGTCTTAGAGTGGCCGCGTATCCGGCGTAATACCACCGAGCGTGTTCCAATACAAAAGGAAGCGTGTTCGGTGCGCTTCCTGAGGCAGCGTGTTCGAGTGCGCTCCTCATGGGTTTTCGGTGCCCAACCGACCAGGGTGCTCAGTGCCCTTGAAAGTCGATTTTGTTATAAAGGACGCGTGTTCAATGCGCTCCTGAGGTGATTGTGTTTATCATACCCTTTGGGTTTTTAATGCCCATAAATAATTGATCTTAAAAGAACAAGCATGTATTTCTCTTGCTTTTACATTAAAAAATAAATAAAGGAGTTATCACCAATATCCTCTGTCCCTATCCTCTTATGCATAGTATAACTTGATCCATTTACCATTAATCGGGGTATCAATCTCCTTACCATTTATGTGGCTAAGATAGTAGTAGCCGCTCTCTGCAACTTTCCGCACGATATAAGGTCCGCGCCAGTTTGCTGCAAATTTCCCCGCTTTGGCTTTCCTTTGTACGTGCTTTGCGATTTTTAGTACGATATCCCCGACCTCAAAGGAGCGTGGTATCACCTTTTTGTTGTAATGCCGCGCCTTGGTAGCTCTGTAAGTTTCAGCAAAATTTTCTGCCCTTGCCCTTTTTTCAGCAAGCACATCGAGATGTGCAATTCTGCCTACATCATCAGGTTCTGCGTGACTCGCCGCCGCTACTCTGGCTGAGGGCACCGCTACTTCCGCTGGTAGAATGGCATCCTCTCCATACACTAAGGAGTAAGGAGACACCCCTGTTGAACTTCGCCTGGAGATCCTATAGGCCCACAGCGCCAAAGGCAATTGCTCGTGCCAGTTTCTGTGATGGTCATGGACGGTTTTGCTTAGGATCCTAAGTAATGTCTTGTTGGTAGATTCCGCCAATCCGTTCCCTTGTGGGTAATACTCAGTCGATGCATGTTGCTTGATGCGATATTTGGCCAATAGGTCTGCTACCTTTTGGTTGATAAATGAAGTACCATTGTCTGAGCGGATGATCATTGGCGCGCCGAAACGACAGATGATGTGTTCCTTGATAAACGCGGCGATAGTTTCTCCTTCATAATTCCGCAGAGGCGCTGCCTCTACCCATTTAGTTGAGTACTCCGTAGCTGTAATTATATACTTATGCCTCCCTGAAGATAGGGGGCTTATAGGACCAATCAAGTCTAAACCCCAGCTGTGAAAAGGCCACGGGGCAACTATACTGTGCAATCCCTTGTGCGGCGCTTGGATGACATTCCCGTGGAGTTGGCAGATCTCGCACTTCCTTACAAAATCTGCTGTGTCTGCCTCCATGGTTGGCCAGTAGTATCCACCATCGTGAACATGCACAAATAATTTGCGCTTTCCTTGATGTTCCATTTCGTGTGCTTTGGTCATCACTGTTCGCGCTTCTTCATTGTTTAAACATCTTAAAGCGTCATTGTTGAAACTCCGTCGGTACAATACCCCTTCATTGATGAAGAAACGCGCTGCCTTCTTTTTTACCACCGAGGCTTCTACTTCAACTCCCGGAAATTGGCGGGAACGAAAGTCTTGTGCGCATCCACAGTGTTCATTCTAATCTGGTTGTAACCACTATACCCGTCCATAAACGAAAACATTTGATGGTTACTAGTCGCGTCTACTAGCATGTCGATATTTGGTACGGGAAACTCGTCTTTCGGACAGGCTCTGTTCAAATCCCTGTAGTCCACGCAGCAACGAATCTTTCCATTTTTCTTTATCACCGGCACAATGTTGGCTAGCCACGGCGCGTTTTTTATTGGTTTGATGAATTTTGCTTCCGCTAGACGCTCAATTTCTTCCTTTATCGCTAACGCCACATCTTTGTGAAACACGCGGCTTCTTTGTTGTACAGGGCGCGCATAGGGTAGAACATCCAGAGAGTGTGAGACCAATTCTGCATCCAATCCTGGCATCTCGCTGTATGTGTAGGCGAAGACATCCCTATATTCTTTAATAGCTCAATCATTTTTCTCCGTTCTTCCTTCCCAAGTGACGCGCTGATTTTAATCAACTTTTCTTCCTTATCGCCGATATTAACTTCTTCTATTTCGTCCAACGACGGTATCTCTGTAGGCTCTTCCACTGGTAATGACCCCGCCGTTACTTCTTCTTCCTTATTAGGAGATGATGTCATCTGGCTTGTGGATGCTTCACACAATTGCTCGGATGGCAACACCTCCGCTGATTGCTATAATCTATAGATGTGTCCTCCATCTTGGGTGGTGAAACGATGGAAACGAGGCTCTGGTCCCGTCTTTGATTTCTTAACCCCTGCCGGCGCCACCAATCTTTCAGCGCTAAACACAGACACCTTTTCTTCGGCCTTCCTTTTTTCTTTGGGCATCTCCAGACGAGCGGGATCAAAGACTGAGATTTTACTGTCCTCTTCCCATTTTGGTAGAGGAATCGTTCGAGACAAACCTATGACAGCCGCTCCTTCCTGTCCTGTTGGTTGATAAAAGACCGCTTCCGCCATGTATGCTTCCTCGGGCCCAAAAGGGTTACTTGTGGCTGGCACCCTGTATTCTCTTCCTCCGATACTAGTCTTGATGCATTGGTGATAGGTAGACGCCACAACATGATGGTCACGTATCCATCCGCGCCCTAGAAGCAAGTGAAACGAAGTGTGATCGTCTAATACATGGAAAGGCACCGAGGCTTTAATCGGCCCAATGGTCATAACGAGGCATATCACCCCAATTGATTCTTGAGTGTGCCCTCCAAAACCGCGCACAACTGTTTTCCGTTCTCTGATCTCCTCCCTCGGTATCCCCAGTAAATCCAAGGTGTGCACCGAAACAAGGTTTAGTGATGCCCCTCCGTCGATGAATACTCTCCTCAGCTGCTGCTTGTTAACCGTTGCAGTGAGGTACAAAGGACGTAAGTGCTCCCCAGGAATGCATATATCGCTGTCATCAAAGGTGATCCTTCCTCTTGATAGCGCCTGGTGACCCGCTGCTATGGCGGCGATTGCCTGGGATGCCTCCCTGACTTGGTCTTCACTGAAGCCAAGGGAGTCGAAGAATTGTTGCGCGATGATGGTCTTGGAGAACTGAAAAGCAACAGCGTGTGTCCCCTCGAAGCCTTGTTGCCCACTGGACAGCTCGCACGCCTCTCCCTTGGAATCCTCCCATGCTGCCCATCCCTCGTCTCTAGGGTCATGGGAAATCATCATGGCGTGATGTTTGGGCAATGGATCTTTGTCAATTTGTTGTCGCCCGAGGTCTATCTCCCCGGCTCTCTCTTTTCTCCAAAATGCGTTTCGCACGCCGTAACAATTGAGGGTCGAGTGATTTACCCTTCTATGATAGTGACAGTATCGTTCATGCGCCTTGTTTACGGTATTTATATCCACGACAGAGGGCGGCAAATTGATTTCACCGTTAGCGGCCCATTGATCGACGAGGTTTTCAATTTGCTCCTTGGTGCAAGGTATGGGCGCTGGGATAGGACGCTGAGAATTATTTCCTCCTCGTGTCCCTTGTGGTGCGGCGCCTTGATATGGCTGGAAAGGCGCTTGTCGCTTATTTCCCGGAGCAGGTCCACTGCTAGTATTAGCCGCACTTAATGAGTTAACGGAATTGTACCACGTTTGCTCCATCTTCGCCTGTTGAAAGATTCCAAGGCAATCTGACAGTCGTGCTGTAGCCTCCTCTAACTCCACGAAAGTTTGGAATTGGAAGTTAGATAAAGCAAAACGCAGGGTGGCAGTCATCTTTCCCACGCAAATCTCGACCAGTCTGTCCTCTGGCACCTCTTCACTTAATTGGAGCGCGTGACTCCGGAACCTCGTGATGTACTTCAAAGGATCTTCATCAATCCCCATCGTTGTTCGTGCTAAGTCGACCGATGTCACTCGCCTTTTTGCAGAGAAAAACTTCTTGAGAAACAGACGCGCCATTTCCTCCCATGTCGCTATGCTTCCTGGTTTTAGGTTGTCGTACCATGTGTATGCAACATCAGACAGCGATTTCGAGAATTCTTTCAAGCATAGATTTCCATCTTTTGCATGCTGGTTCATTGCCGAAAGGAAGCGACCCAAGTGCTCTCGTGCATTTCCTTGCCCCGTGTATACTTTGAACTTTGGTGACGTATAATCGCGCGGGAACTTGTAAGTAACTACTTCTTTCGTATAAGGGGGGTCTAGGGAACTGTACCCGTGATCTTGCTTCGCTACTCGGTAATGCTCCTCGATGTACCTAGCTAGGTCTTCCTCCGAGATCCTCCCAGTTGGCGCGCTGAAACCTTCCTCCTCTTGTTGAAAGCTCCTGGTGGGCGCGAGTTTTCCTTTTCCGGCAGTTATTCCGGCAAATTCTGGCTCTCCAATAACTCCGGCGATCGGTCCGGCATCTTTTTGTGCATACGCGCCCTCCTTTTGCTTGATTAATGACATCAATTGCTGTTGCTTCTTAGCCTGAGTCGCGAATTCTTGCCGCATCTCCTCGAGGCTCGTGTCTCTTGTGTTACTGTCAACGAATGGCGCAATTCCTTCGCCCTCCTGAGTCGGCTCCACTGGTGCGTCCACGACCCCTACCGATACCTTTTCAATCCTTTGCGCGTCATCCGTGTCACTATCCGCTGGCTCGTGCTCGATTAGAACGAAGTCCTCGCTTGGAAGGGGGACTCGCTCTGCTTTCCTTTGGGGCGCGCTCATTGCTTCTAGCGCCGATTGCATTCCGCTGGACTCGAAATCAGTCTCCGCCTGTGGTCGCCAAATGTGAATAGGGTAATATCCTTAATCCGATCCGAGTCTCAGAGGTAGCACCAATCTAACTCATTTCTCTCCCTCTCTCTCTTGTAATGTGTAGTCTTATCTTTCTCTCTCCAAAAAGTCCTCCTCTGTGATCTCTTTAGAGTCTTATTTATAGGGAATCCCCTTTACCCTTGGGTGGCCATATGCCCTTTTAGCCACTTATTAACATAATTGCCATTCCTTATCTCTTGGTTACCCAAAATGTCTAAACCCAAGCCCAACTAGATAGACCTAAACAAGTATGTATCAAGCCCGTTAGGTATTAATAGACTTGGGTCTTCCACACTTAAAAGTAGTAAAATATACCTTGATACAAAGATCAAAACTTCCAACACTAAGATCCACAACTGATATATATCATTCTAAATAATGCATATGCAGGTGGGTCATCTGTAACAATCCTTCCTATCTACCCCGAAGCCAGCGTTTGTAGCTGCATCTTTCGTTGTCGTTGAGTATAACTGAAGTATGAACGAAATCGGTGTAAAAAAAATTATTCGTGAAATTTGAGGGGTCGATTTGACTAATTGAATACAGGTATCCATTGTCATCATTCTTAACCCACACATATCCATAGCGTGCCTCAATTATCTTGAAATTGGATCCTAACTCTTTCGAGTTGGTAACAATTCGACCCTTGATTGTGCCATGTACACATTATTGTCGATGAACAATACAGAGGAAATAATAAAATTTATTGCATAAATATAGCTACCTCTATAACTTAAAAGATTAAAGCTCTTATAGATATCAATACTTATTCTCCATATGCTATGCCAAAGCTCTTTATAGAGCGCGGAAAATTAGGAAAAAGCAAGCAGAAAATATGGTGAGGAATCCTGATTATTTTGCATAAGCGTGAAACAAAAAAAATAATAATAATGGAAGTCCAAGAAGTTTACCTTTAAGTTCGACTGCAATTGAACTGATTCCAAGCTACACAAAATAAAATCCATAATTTAATTACAAATCTTGACAGTTGACACATACCGTCTGGTCAATAAGGACAACGCATAACTGCGAAAACAGAAAACCACCTTCATGGCATTAGATGAACAAAAATGAGCACGACCTATTAGCCTGAGAATCCATGGCTAGATCTTCCTCAGTTTACAATGCCATGAGTCAATCCTTCAAAAACAAACTCACGAAGAGTTTTGAATGAGATTGCGAGACTATAAACATATTCATAAATCCATTACCAAAAATTTCCGTAAGGTCTGCCCGAAAACCTATATTAATAAATGAAACTATAAAAACAAAGAATGAATGCAAAGATTTCGACTTTAACTCCATTGGCTCTATCACATAGCATAAGATAATTAAATATCCACATTTAGTGAAATAATTATACTTACCAAAAACGAAAATGAGAGAATGATATTCAATGAAAATATGATATACATGAGTTCCTGTGGTGAATTAAGCCCAGTATGTGAACCACTATGGGGATGACATTTTAAATTGAACTAACCACCATGTATATCAAGCTTTGCTGCTCGAACTATCTCTCAAGCTTTGCCGCTATAACGACCTCCCAAGCTTTGCCAAATTACAAAGTAGTGTTCGTTCTATAGTTGGGACCACAATGAGAAGCTAACATTTTCCCCTGGCTATAAAGAGCATAACAGGCATTTCCACAACAACATTCTAATTTATATAGCTTGAATGGAATCATGCATTTCTACAAACAACTATTGTTCCCAATACTATAAAAACTGGAATCCATAAACCAAAAAAAACTAAATTCTATAGAAAATGAATTAGTTTTTGTAAAATGAACCCCTAAAATTAGTAGTAGGTTTACGTACCATGTCCATTAATATGAGTATTCTATGAAGCAAGTCTGAACTCTTCCTACCCTATCCAAGTGACTTGATTTCTACCTAATTTCTCCTCAAGTTATGTTCTTTGACTGGTCTCATTTAGCGTAAGAAATGAGAACCCCAACCTGAATCAACTAAAATAACAGTTAGAGGCGTCCTTCGGAAAAAAAACAAAAAAACAGTGTCGCATTTTAACTTAAGAGTACCTACGTACTACTTCTGCTTAAGTTTATTTACCAAGACTAAATTATGATCAGATTACACCAAGACTGAACTTTGTGGATGCAAAATTGCTATCTAAAATAAGTATTGTTTTCTCTAACAGAGTAGAGGGTCTTCAACACCATAATTCCTAAACAAAGAACTAATCCATGCTTTATAAAAATCAAATTTCATGTTTTTAAAGCAAAAAGGCACCAAATTTATAACATCTTCATCAGAATAAATTGAATCAACAGAAAGGGGTTAAAGAAGAACCCTAAAACTTCAAGAAGAAATTGGGAAAAAAAGGGAACCTGATTGCATATGTCGCATGTAAAGGGAGGAAATCCTTTAATTTGCAATCTTGAACAGTGCAATGTTCACCGGGATCTGGAAATTCATGGGAACGTTCCCATTTTAGATTATCAGAACAGCTGAATCATCGAGGAAATTGCGTAAAAGATTAAAAGAGTATTGAATTGGGAGTTCTTATAAAATTCTAATAGTCTAGCAATGGAGATGCACCCGAGATTTGGAGTACACATGCTCAACTATAACGTGGATCAAAACCCTAAATCAATACTCAACAACCTTAAATTCAATGTTACAGTCAAACAAAAAAAAATACCCTGATGCGAAATACAGTGAAAAATATAAATAAATGGGTTTAATTTACTAACTCGTTTTGATTCCCCATATTCTCGCTTCGTGAGATGGAGAAGAAAACCCAAGTATTCTTCATAGCCAAACCCCCATGAATCAAACAGATTTTCCATGATCTCTCCCTCATTCTCTGTCGATATCAGCTTATGTTCCTCCCCTTTGCGAATGAAACTGAAGAAAAGACGGACCTATTTTTTGATTCAACTGAAGGGTCACACGTGCACACCTAATAAGAAGGCTGCACCCACACGCACTTCAGCTGACAGCCATCGGATCTCACACTTGGCGAGATCACAACGGTCCGTTTGTCTAGGCCAAGTTGTCTTCGATGTGTTTTATATTATTGATTACTCTTATATCCGGGATATGACTTGTGATGATAAGCCAGCATAGGTAAAGCCTTATCACTATACCAAGTAACCTATAAGCTTATAAGGCCCATATGTTTGAGGCTAAGCAAAGAGCACCAATCTTTTCTCAAAAGAAAATTACAAGAAGTGTTTTAAGCAAGTGACTTATGATTTCTCACGTTATTGGGGCGTACTAAAAATAATTGGGGCCGATTTTTAAAGCTACCGAGTAGGCGAGTAGTGGTAATATATACTCGGTAGCTTCGTTAACACTACTCGGTGGGTATGCCCCAATTATTTTTAGTATGCCCCAATGACACCAGGATTGACCGCACATATACGAGCTTCGAATCTGTCGTTAATGGCCCTAACAATAATTAACCAACCTCGAAGGAAAGAAGGAAAGAGTACGGAAGCTTCATGTTGTTTGTTTACAAAGTTTACATTGTCTCCTCGAATATCCCTGCATCGTACAAGGGAGCTACATTATTTCGATTGTCGGAAAAATGCACGGAAGATCAACATGTGTCACCGGCCAACTAATTGTTAACTCAGAAATAAACAACATGGTTAATGTTTATGCATAGATACGCAACTTGTTATTATAGTTTTGTATCCCTCGAAACCCATGCATGCATTTACATTTTGTGATGCACATATTTTTCAAACTTTATAAGGGTGCTGTTAACTTGTATCCCGGGATACAAGTTAAGCACCAATGATTGGCTACTTTTTGTATTGGGTTTAACAATTTATTTTGAAATTAAACATATCTTAGTTAAATAAATTTATTCATTTAATACATAGCAAAATTCCTTAACTAACCTTTGCAAGTATTTAATTTGATTCGTCTTTTTCTCTCATTCCCAGTCCCACGATTCAGTCTTTCTAAATACTACTCTTCGTCTTCTTTCCTTTTTCGACGTCTCCAATATTTTTTTCATGATGATCTCACTTCTTGTATCAGCTTCGTCAAGATACACAAATTGAGACCGTAGCAGTAAAACATGAAGCCAAAAGAAATATCAGTAGTAATCAATCGGGTCGTCTTACAGTGGATCTAATAGATCTAACCTGGTCAGAGATATATCAAAACAATCTCCTTAGTCCTTTCTTTGACTTCAACATCATAATAAATGGTGTTCTTATTCATTGATTTTGCAGAGAAAAATTAAAATCATATCATCCTTCACCCAGTTTTGTTGGGTTATTTTGTTTTTGATCCGAAATTTTGTTGGGTCAAATTTTTAAAGATGGAATACAGATTAATCACCATCGATCGTATTCCTTCAAACAAAAAAATAAATCAGTTAATCATAATGATTAATTCAGTCAAAATTTGTTATGGGATTTTAGATAAGTCAAAAATCTTCCATCAGTTAGCCATCCGTTAGATTAGATCTGCTACTAGATCTAGTAAAATAAACAGAATATGTGGTCCCACCATTTATTAATCTCTGTTTGTATTTTACTGAGAGGGTAGTAACGGAAATAAAAATTATATCTTAAAATATGCTTATACTAAACTAATTGCAACATTTCCAACATAAACTCTTAAAATCAATGCCAATTTATACTTGTTCACTAATCCCTATCTTATATACGGGGATACAAGATAACAACACCCACTTTATAAAGATCAACCAAGTGGAGCATCAAACATTATTGGGTTGTATACCTGGCATGCATGTTGTTATGAGACAACAGATCTATATGTACATTATACCTATCATCCACGTCGAAACATTTGTTCTACAACTTTTTCTTTACTTGAGAAACATCAAAAGAAAGGAACAAATCCCTTCCAATTGGTTGATTTAATTACTTAGCTAAAGTATGTTCATGGAGAATTAAATAACTAGCATATCAGCAGCAAACTGATAAAACAAAACCAAGAGTGGGGCTTAATTGTTTGCAGAAAATGTAGTATACATGTTGGCCTTGATTAACATTGATCACCGTATATCTTCTGTCTATAAATCTTGGTTATGAATATTTTTCTTGATGGGTTGGTTTCAAGGTTCATTGGATTTGAAACAACTTTTGGACGCAAGATAACTTTTGATTAGTGTATAGTACTTTCTTCTCAACAATTATTTATGGTAAAAATTACTAGTTGACCGCTGCCACAGTGGGGGCCAACCGAAGAATTAGAAGTGGAATGTGGCGGTGGCGTTGGTTGTAGTGGTGAAATGTGGTGATAGCGGTGGTGGAATGTGTTGGTGGTAGATGTTATTGGTGGTGTAATTAGTAAAAAAAAGATAGAGAAGGGTCATTATTGTATTTGATAAGGACTACTTAGTCAAATTAATTTAATTTTGTTAGGGTCCATTTTTATAAAAAAGTGGCCATAGAAGGGACTCCCTCCCTTGGGGAGCCCCAATCGGTCGGCCCAATTAAGCTAGTACATACAGTACAAAACTGACCTGAATTAGCTTACTGAATCTCAACCAAAACAAAAGAATAAGGCATCAAAAGAACCAGACATTGATTGAGGATTCAAATTTCTGTGGATACCCAGTCATGATTAATACGAATCTCCCACTCACTGTGAATTTCTGGCAACACAACTTACAAATTCTACGTTCCTATTCCTATACCAACATTCATAAATCTACTGAAATCTTTGCCATAGATTTGATGAATAGGGAGGAACAGTGGTACAGTACGTTCATCACCAATGCAAACATTTGATTCATGAGGGACCAAGTCTGGAGCTGGGAACATCCAGCATTATTACTTCCATTAGTACCCTGGACATAACATTGAACCAACGTTGTAGGAGTGCTGTAATGCCCCGCTATACATGGCATGTGAGTATCCTTAAATAAACCTTCAACTGTGTACTACAACTTGTACGGGAAGTCTCCGCACTCGAGAATGTCAATTAATGTTGTACTTATTAGTCACACATGTGTAATTAAGAGAATTATTATGTACCTTGAAGGCTGAAGCTTAATTTCTTAACTTCAATTTGTTCATGCCACACATCAAGGATCTTCATCAAATCATAGCGAGAGTAAACTTGGTAATTTGGTGATTGAACCCCATGCGTTTGGTCCTATAAACATATGGGCTTTGGCATAGAGATAGTATCAATTTACATTGATGCGTCCAGACTTCGGACTTGGCAGTTGGCATATGTAGTTCACAAACTTCAGATTGAGCTTATGTAATGCACCATACTGTTAACTGTATGCCCAAGTGGTTGTTCGTTACAGCATTGCTTACAGACATGGTCTTCAGACTGATGACCATTAAAGACATACAGGCAATTCTTGCAAATTGCTCTGGTGCTCTCTTACAGTTATGTTGATCTTGGTATTCCACGATCGCAACATCTTTGATCCCAATGTCAGATTCAAGAAATTTTATATACCAAATTTCATATAGCCAGTAGTACTGCCTACTGATTCACAATCCAAGTACCAAGGTTCATAGTACTTGGACGAGATTAACAAATCCCAGTTGATCTTTTTCTTGACCAGTAGTATATACTACTTAATCTACTGCTTAATACGAATACACGTCGCCCAAAATACACATTATTCGATTCAATCATTCATGTGAGAGTAAGAAAAACCTGCTAGATTGATATGCCAATGTACGACGTATTTGTTCAATGTACGTAACGAGCGAGTACCGTACATCCGTAGACAATGAACAGGACAGTTAATATTCTTGTTCCAAGATGTTTTATAAACCCCATCTCTGCCGATGAAACATCTCCCATTAAACAAAAAACTGTACAGACAAGAAGTGATACCATAAGATATCCACCACATTGCATGTTCTTCTTGTCTTTCTACTCTCTAAATCTCACTCTATATATATGTTGATGGCAAGAGCAATTGTATACCAAAACAGAAAACTACACATCTGCAAAACAATAACTAAAACACAACACAAAATGGCTGATACATCCTCTTCAATGTCACTACCAAATTCTAAAAGCTGTGTCAGATCAATCAGTTTGTCCACAAGATCTCATCCTTATACACTTAGAATCGAAGAAGAGATAAACAAGTTAAAGACAAGTCTGAGCACAACCAATGCAGAGGCAATCCAAAGCGGTTTGTCAGGTCTTAAGGATCTTTATCATTGCGTTGATGATGTTCTTCAATTACCACTCACAACCCAAAGATCTCACACCAATGCCCATGATGAGAAGTTAGTCAATGAAGTTTTAGACGAGTCTGTGAAAGTGTTAGATGTTTGTGACAGTACAAAGAACATATTGGTGCAGATGAAGGAAAACGTTCGTGAACTTCAATGTGGTCTTCGCCGAAGGGGTTGGGAATCAACTGCCGAAAGCAACATTGATGCTTATATGTGCAGTAGGAAGAAGTTGAGAAAGGAAATGGTGAAGTCAATTGGATCCTTGAAAAAAATGGAGTCTAAATTAGAATCTCAATCTGTTGTTGTAGATCAAGATAACCATCTGGTAGTTGTTGCTAGATTATTAAGAGAAGTTAGCAGTATTACGATCTCGGTTTTTCGATCTCTATTGCAATTCTTATCAGTATCTTCTTCAAATTCTACTAGTAAATGGTCTTTGGTTTCGAAATTACTTAACCATAAAGAGCAATCATCACAAAATGAAGCTATGGTAAATGAAGTTGAGAGTGTTGATTTTGCACTCCACAATCTATCTAGTGCAAGTTTGGAAATGACACAAGCGAAAGTGAATATTTTGGAATGTGGTATTGAAGGTCTTGAGGATGAACTTGAAACCTTGTTTAAGTGCCTAATCAAAACAAGGGTTTCACTACTTAACAATTCATCTCTTTCTCAGTAGAGATGTTGTTATCAAGTTCATCATCATTGACATATCTGCATTTTAAAAGATTTTGTCAATGTAAAATTTCCCTACTTGTAAAAGATTCAAAATGTATAGCAGATCATACTCATATAATATCAATACAATCCTATGTTCAATCAGCTCATTTTTCTTTTTTATTTGGCACAACATGTTGCATTTAATCAGTTTTGTCTCTTATCTCAATCAACCTGTACACTTAATCAGTTTTGTCACTTGGGCCAGCGTTTAGCTAAACCCATTTAGACGAACTTATTTGCCTAAAATTAGCACATAAATCTATGTTACATTTTTTCTTTATGTAGTGGAGCAAAAAAAGTTTAGTGGGCTTGTCCATTATGAATCATAGGCCTAAAATTAGCCATCCAATTTTTGGGCTTAGATTGTTTTCTTGGGGAAATTTTGCTCACCTAACACAGTAAAAGGTGTGAGAATTTGGCCCAAAATATGTAAATCCAATCCGACCCATTGTTTAAGGGTGAAATTAGAGAGATCCAATCCTAATCATAGAATTAGAAATGATACCCAAAAGCCATGTAAGTCTTTCACAAGTTGCAAAGATTAAGAATCATCTCATTTCAAGTACCATTTTTATGACTATATATGGGGATTTCCTCCCTTCATAATCCTGACAAGTGTCAATTCAAATCCCTTTATTAGTAAAGTCCTCTTAGTGTTCCCCAATATCACGATTTGGTCACTGGTCAAGGCTCCTGACAAGGTTAAATCTCATTCTTCTTCTCTATTGGGCTCCCTTTGATCTTTGTTAATAAGCCCATAATTCCCATATGGGCCACTTGATAAATTGAGCATCCAAGAGCCGCGTGACTTCTTCTATGATTGGCAGCGCTATGTCTTTATGAAAGTTCGACTCCTTTGCTTAACCGGTCTATGTTCTGGCGAGATGTAAGGCCTGAGCTACTAAGTTGAGTTGAGCCCTCGCATCTCGTAGTACTTCAGTGCGAAGACATCATTATACTCTTTAAGTAGTGCTATAAGTTGCAGTCTTTCTTCTGGCGACAGGCGTCGACATATCTTGATCTTGCGTAAATCTGATATACATACTTCTTGCGTAAATCTGATATACATACTTCTTGCAGAGTGTCTAGAGAGGGTATTACCATAGGCTCTTCTTCGGGCAGGTCTTATGCCTTTAATTCTTCCGGGGGCGACATCTCTTCATTACTGGATACCTTGCAGGATTCTTCTGATGGCGATGCCCCGACTGATTACTATAAGCGATAGACATACCCTCCATCTGGTTAAGGACCATCGGCGGAACTGGCTCTTATGCTCGACTTTCAACTTTTTTGCCGGTGAAGGTGGAGCCATCTGCGACGACTTAAAGACCGAAGCTTCCCTTTTTACCTCTTCTTTCGCTGTCGAGGGAGATGTCATGTGTGATAAACTGAACACTGATAATTTCGGCACTTCCATGTTTACGTCCTTCGTCATCGATGAAGGTGTATCCATGCGTGATGGATTAAAGACTGAGGCCTTGTATGTTTTGATATCCATCTCCTCCTACTTAGGCAAAGCTAGGGTCCACTTTTCTTCTTCAGTCTCGACCTCTTCTTATTTTAAGAATACTGCTTCCGCCATATAGGCTTCTTCAGGGACAAACGGATGTACCGTCGCTGGTACCCCTTGTTGCCTTCCCTCGATATTCATATATTGATGGTATGTTGAGGCAACTAGTTGTGTTATAATATCCACCCGCGCCTTAGAAGTAGATGGAAAGAAGTGTCACCTTTTATCACATGAAAGAGTATTGGCGATTTAATGGGTCTTATTTCCACAATCAAGTATATGACGCATACAGATGTTTGCGTATTTCCTCCAAACCCACACATGACTGTCGCTCGCTGCTTCACATCTTCTCGAGATATTCCTAGGAGCACTAGGGTATGTAGAGAGATTATTTTTAAGGAAGATCCCCCGTCAACGAAAACTCGCTGGAGCTATCGTTTGAGGGTAGCAATAAGGTATAAGGGGCGCAAGTACTCTCCCGGTATGCACATGTCGCTATCGTCGAAGGTGATCCCTCTACTGACTAGTGTTGAATGTCCTGCTGCGGTTGAGGCTAGCGCCTGCGAGGATTTTCTTGCTTGATCTTCACTAAAGCCTAGTGAGTCAAATAACTACTTTGCGAGAAATGTCTGGAAGAATTTGTGAGCTTCCCCGCTGGTATTGTCGAACCCCTTTTCCGTCACGGCTTCATAAACCTCCCCTGTATTGGATCTGCCCCATGGATCCCAAGCATCTTCCTGTGGGTCTTGAGAGATCATCATGGCTCTTTTTTGTGGAAAAGGATTGTGATGGACATTTTGGTGTCCCAAGTCGATCTCTCTCGCGTTTTTCTTTCGCCAGAAAGTTGTTTTTACTCCATAGCATTCTAAAGTTGGGTGCCCTAGTCACCTATGGAAGTGACAGTACATGGGGTGAGTTTTATCGAGCTTCTCTGGGTCTTACATTGTTGGTAGTAGGGTTATTTCTCGATTGCGCACTCACATGTCGAAAACCCCATTATCCGCTCTTTGGTGCAGGAAGAATAGTTTTGTTTACCGCCCCTCTTTGTTGTCTTCCGTCGTAGCCCCCTTACTCGAGTTAGAGTTCCAGTTACTAGGTGTTCGGTTCGGGTTTCAAGTGGTTGGCGCGACCATCGCGTGGTTGTCAGTACACGGGCGTTGAAATATATTACTTCTGAGCCCCAACCCGTGAACGCTCGTACAGAAGCTCAGCTGAGGGAGATGCACTATTCCGGCCGAATCAAGAATCAAGATGGATCCCAGGATTGCTGGTCCGTAGAAGTTGAATTCGTTAAACAAGGGTCGAGGTTCTCCTGTAAAATTCGTCTAGGACCCAGCGGAGTTGGCTTATGCGGAGGAGAAGGTAGCGGGTACTACCGACTCGCTTGCCCCTCGACCTCGACCTAGGCGCGCCCCTTCTCTCCCTCCTCTGCAGATCCCTGAGGCGAACCCTTCTGATGTGCTAAGTCATTTTCGTCTATTCTGTTTTCTTTCGGGTTGGTCGATTTAGGGGTATTCGTTTTCTTACCAGTTGCCCGGTTCCGCCAATCGGGTTTTGATTCCTTTTGTTGCGGAGGAATGGATGGGGATGGATAGAAAGGAGTGGACCGCTCGCTCTTTAGTTAATGTTGCTAAACGTGGAGCTGATATAGTCCCTATCCCTCGTTTCTTCAGATGTTCTAATCGATCTTCTTCTGTTCAGGCGGACCCTCATAAGGTGAGTTTCTTGGAACGTTTGCATGTTCAGTATGGTCCTACTATTTCTCTGGCTCAAGTCATTTCTCCTGGTGTGACACTCGTTAGTGATGACCCTCTCGCTGTAGCGATATCTCGCTCTGTTTCCCAGGGGGCGACTCATTCTGCTATCTTGGAGTCCCTTAATCCCACTGCTTTTGTCCCTTCCAGAAATTAATTTCGGACCAAGGATGTGTTTCCTGAGGATCAGGCTAAAGTCCCTTCGGGTTTGGATTCATCTAGTCCAGGTACTTTGTTTCTAGTGTGCACGTGTTGTGTCTTTATTGCTGTCATGTTTGTCTGTTTTGTCATTCATTTGGCTTATTTAGGGTTGTTTATTCTTTTCGTTTCCTGTTGTATTTTGGTAGTTGCTTTTCTCCCTTCATCTCCCTTTTTTTTTTTAGATATCCTAAACCCTTCCTTCCTTTCTCATCGTTTTTTATTTTCTTTCCCATTCTTCCTTCGTCATCGTTTTTTGTTTTCTTTCTCCCTCTCCCGTCCCTTTTTTTTTTGCGTTCAGGAGGCGAGAGTGACAGTAGCGAGGAAGATGGTTCTGATTCTTCGTTTGTTGAGGACCGTGGTGATAAGGTATGGGTTGGGATGATGCTTGTTGGGTCCCTCCCTCCCCCCCCCCCCCTTTTTTTTTTCCTTTTTTGAGATTTGCCTTCTTTGGATAGGGCGCTGATATGGGTAGGAACTAGTCTGTGAAGTCCCCTCGTTATGGAAGCGGTGAGAGATACTGGCACTCAAAAAGTTGATTCTGCTCGCGGCTCCTCCTCCAATCGTGGGGATAATCATTTGTTGTTTCCCAAGCGTTTTGTACAGCCTTCGGAGAAGTATGTCGACTTTTATAACTTCTGGGTTCTCATCGATATCGCGGAAGTCTATAGGGAGATAGTGGGGAAGTATGGTCACCTTGTGGCTCCGAGCTTCCGCTGGCTAGTGGTCTCGCCAGCAATGTTCTGATTTTTATTACTGAGGACTTTGCGAGGATTGCTGTTGGCTTGTCTCGAATGGAAGAGGAAATTCCGTCCACTGAGTGTTTTTTCCGCTGGGAGGAAAGCTTGTCGTCCGCCTCTCGATTGCAGTTTAATGTGGGCTGGGTGGCTGACAATTTTTTTGCGGCGAAGACTAAGTACGAGGAGACCTTTCGTCTGCCCAATGATGCCAGCTTGGAGAGTCGCATATTCTTCTTGAGCATGCTACTCTTCAGTCACATGTAGCTGCTTCCAAACTTACTTATAATAAGGCGAAGAATAGTCTCTGGTTGGCGCGAGCGGAGCTTGAGGAGAAAAAGAAGCTTGTTGGTTGCGGTGTTTCTATTGCGAAACCTGTTTGATTTTTAGTGCTTCCCTTACCCTCTTTTTTTCTTCCGCTGTTGCGAGAAATTTTTCTTTGGTTGGAAACTTATTGTAGTAGTAATGGATTTGTTGGCTTAATTTGATCATTTATTACGGTGGTTTAGACTTTTACTTTTTCTTTTACCTTGCTGCTTGTATAAATATGACTTTCTGTGTTGGTGGGTGTTTTACCTTTCAATAATTCTCTTTCTTTTATTGTGGTTGGTGCGTCGCTCATACTATCTGCCACTTGGGATTCCTGATAGTTTGATATGGATCAACTTGCCCTTGCACGTGAGGTTTGCTGTCTTCGAACGCGCTCGTTTGCTTTGCAGATTTTTCGTGCTCATCTAGAAATTTTGGGGAATGAGGCCTTGTTTTTACCTGGAAAACAATGCACCGTCTCTGGGTACTTTCTTAGTGCTCGAGATCAAAGTCGAACAAGACGAGCCTAAACCAAGTCAATGGTCGTTCACGTCTTGCTTCGGTCACAAAGATGATAGAGGTTGATCTAGGGAGGGAAACAACGAAGAAACTTGAGATCAGGTTGAGAATGTGTTTTGGGTGTAAGAGTTCAAGATCTCCGTCGTGAAGGTGACTGCAAATCTCCAAGGCTAGAAGTGTGTTGGATACTCAGGTCTGTTTGCTCTGAGGTTCTGGTGTTTTTCCGTATTCAAGTTGTTCTGAATGTTCTGCCTTGGAAGATAGAGGAAGCCTCTATTTATTAGTGTTGAACTCACCCTGATCTCTCGAAAGAGAAGGTGGAAGTCATAGAAGAGTGGGGGAGTGGTGGACATGAGTTGTTCTCGGTAACTGCTAGGATCGTGTAGAACATGTCCACTCAGCGCCACTTTCTTGTAACTGTCCATCATCTCTATCTGTTTCTTTCAACTGTCGTAGACCGCCAGACCAATACCCCTAAAGTTATCCCCCGTATGATGTTTTGATATCTCTAGTGATGCGCAGATATTGCGTAGTTGAGTTGAGTTTGAGTAGTGTCGTGTGACTATGATGCCGTGACCAACGTGGGTGTGGTGCTTTCGAGACATGCGTGGTGGGTGTATAGGAGTGGCCTTGGCCGTTGGCCAAGGCCAAGAACTCATAGCGCCATGGATATGGCGCCTGTAGTGTAGCACCTTGGCCTTGGTCCAAGGTTAGATTTCATGGCGCCATAGTCCAAGAGGCTACGGCCTTGGCCAAAGGCCAAGGCCATGAGTTGTGGCGCCATGGTTCATGGCGCCATTGGCCAAGGAGGCCAAGGCCAGAAATTGTGGCGCCATGGGCTAAGGAAGCCACGACCTTGACCTTTGGCCAAGGCCAACTTGATTGCGGCGTACTTGCGCACTCGTGTTATGGTGCATGCGTGCCTATGCATGCACTGGCGCTATAGCTTACGCATGCGCTTGGGCTACAGTGTGCTTCAAGTCATGGCGTGTTTATCCATGGTATGTTAGACCATTCTGAGTTTAGAGTGTGGTCTGCTTAAGCCTGTTTAGGCTGTTGCATGCCCCTCAGAGAGCTCTGGACAGGCCTAGAGCTTCGGTATTCCTGAGGTTTTCATTGAGACTCGGATATTGAGTCACATTTTGAGAGGAAATCCATGAGGATGCGTCTCTGACTCTTCACCATGTACCATTGAGCAATCTTCTGATATCGAGGAATTCGAAGCGATGTCGACATGAAGCAGATTAATGGGTTTATGTACTGGTGAGGTTATTGGTACTACACTATGATATCATCCTCTCCACCGGGAGTTATAAGAGAGAACTCATAAAGAGTACATTCAGCTCGTAGAATAGGTTGCATTCTGAGCTATAGAGATGTGCCTGAATAGGCTATTGCCTTTAGGTAAGGCGTAGTTAGAGAGGAGTGTTACAATTTTGTCCCTCTCCCATTTTTCACCATCTACATTAAGACCCCTGGTTAGTGTGGAACAGTAATGTTTCATACTAAGCACTCAGATGGTGATAACAACCTTCAAGAGTCTTAGTCTCTTGCTTTATTTTTATTTTATTTTTAGCAAAAATGTATAAAGGGCTTGGTCTTAGTGTTAATGACCCTGAGAATCGAGATCTGCGTCCTTCCCCTTCTTTTTTTTTTTTTTAACGCTACCCTAGGGTTGGCGGGATTCAAGAGAGGCCTTGGGCCTCTTGTCCCCTTTCTTTTGAGAGTTTTACTGGGACTAGGACTCTCATAATTATGTGTATATATATACATGTCTAGGTTAAGTTTTCAATAAAGAAGAGAAAAGAGAGGCGGGTTTCTCAGAGCAGTATTTCTTTTCTTTCTTCTTGATATACCCTCAATCTGTATTTGCTAATCTCATTCATCATGTCGTCAAGTGGAGCAACAACACGGAACAACAAGGTAACCTAGGGTTTAGACGTCCTAGGGGTTTTTTTTTTTTACGGTCGCATATATATATACATATATTGGACGGGTAGTGTAGGTCAGTGGCGCTATAAGGTGTGGCGCCACGAGTTTGGTAGCTCAGCCTTGGCCTTCTGGCCAAGGTTAGACTGGTGGCGCCACACCGGTGGCGCCCATCCATCAAGTTTTTTTTTTTTTTTTTAATATATATATATATATTGGGTTGCATGTATGTTGTGTTGCATGTGTACTTTAGCAAGTGTGTATGCATATAACTTATGCCACTCAAAAAATAATAATTACTATTATGTATGCGATAGCATGTACTGACTTACTCGGAATTGTGCGCGTGCTGCAGAGAAAGCGTAATGGTGACCAAGAGTCAGCTTTCAGCCATCATTTCGTTCGCGATACTGCTGCTAGGACTCCCAAGTGTACTGATCATGGCTTTCATATGCTCCTGTTGTTAGGAATCCGACCGCATTTGTCGATCGCGGAGACTTCTCTGCCTGTTTCATCCCAAGGCAAGGAGGCTTCGATGATTCTTCGATAGTGGTGCCGAGGGAGACTATTAGATTTTGCATGGAATCTAATTAAGGTGTGCGATGGTGTTCCTGTCGTCTTCAAAGTTCCTCAGTTCCCTGTGTTGCCATGTTGTGTTTGGTACGATTTTATGCTGACTAACAAGAAGGTACGACCAATTTTGGAACGAGCGGGTGTCTTCTATGCGGTGAAGGCAACTAGGAACTTGAAAATATATAAGGACTCTGGTGCTATCATTACTTTCCTCCTTCGTTGGTGCAGGGCGACGAAGACTTTCGTGACGAGTTGGGGTGAGTTCACCATCTCTTTAGAAGCGGTTGCTGCTTTATACCATCTTCCAATGTTAGGAAATCTACCAGACAGCTACTCCTCAGCTCAGAGTGCGATGATTGAGGTTTTGAACAGGAAGATCCAAAAACTGGAGGTAGCCAAAGTTTATTCGAGCGAAAATTATACAGAATGGACTAATCATTGGTATGTGGGCGGCACGAGTCCCAATGGGGGCGTTCCAGAGAGAACCCTTTGTATTGCCGCGTTCCTGGTGCTCTGGTTGTCCAAGGACATCTTTGCTGACGCTCATCTTGGTACCTTGAAACCCCATGTTATCCCTTTGGCTGTTCTCCTTGGTCACGGTCGGAGCTTGCCTATCGGTAGCTTATTCCTTGGTTCTCAGTATGCTCAGTTCGATGCTTTCGTCCGGGATATGTCGGTGCCTGGTGTCAGGAGTGTCGGTACCTACGCAAACCCTTCATTTGTCCAGGCGATCTTGTGGGAGCACTTCGAAGCTCATAGACCCAAAAAGGGGCCTGCTGTTGATAAGGCACTAAAGGAGAGCCCTCGAATCTTGCAATGGATTACCAAGTTGCCTATCACTTCTCCGGAGTTGGGGGACTTGTTGGATGATGAGAGGAATGTCATTCTTCGTCCGTGGTACACTAACTCCTCTTCTGAGATCGTACATCCCATAACTTTCACATAGATGCCTGGTGTTGAGCTACAATCGGGACCCCAAGAGTCGAGTGGTCTTACCATTGGGCAAGCTATCTTCATTTACAGCAGCACTCCTGGTTACATTCTCGGTTACTTTCACGTGGAGGAGGTAGTAATGCCTTACAATGTCGATAGAGCAGCGAGAGTGATGGGTTTCGACCAGGATGTTTCCAAGAGATTGCTTCCCGTGCCTTCTGTGGCTGAATTGCGATCTTCGCTCGATGTATCACTTCACCCCGGCCGTCATTCTCCTTTCGTTTTTCGTCATAGGCCGGCAAGGGTGACTCCTGAGTATCACGAGTTTTGGAATGGTACTCTCGAAGGGGGAGGCCAAGATACTTCCATTGCTTCTGTCCAGGTACGATGGTTCGATTGTAATCCTTTCTCGGTTGCTGAGCGTCCTTCTCTTACCCTTCGTTGTTCTTCCGCAGGTGAGCCCTACTACGAGTCCCCAGTCGGACGACATGATTCTAGTTCGAGGTGTCAGGAGGAACCGGCCCAGGATGAGGCTTCCCAGGGGTTACGTCTCTCAGGCAGGAACAAATGAGTTTCCAGATGAGTTTTCTGGTGACTACGAGGACGCTGATATGACGGTAATGAGTCTTCTACCGGGGTTGTTTTGCTCTCGTGTTTATGTTTAGACAGGTGTTCATTTTCGTGTTTTCTTCTTGCAGACGGACCGTCCAGGAGATAACGAGCCAATGGGGTCTTCGAACGTGGGTAATGGGGATCGAGAGATACCCGAAAAGACCAATAATTCTTCACCTCTTCGTGAGGTTTCGATCCCTGGGGTGGTAAGTGGCTCGTGTTCTTTGTACCCCCAACTATTTCTTTCTTGTCTTTGATATGGTAACTCCTGTCTTCACATGGTTACTAACTCCTTTTTTCCTTCAGACCATGAAAGGGATCGATCGGCGAGCTTATGCACGATGAGACGTTGATGGCCAAAGGTGTTGATGGTTCCCAGGTGGCTTCTCCTGTTGCTGTGGACGTGCCCGTGGACGAAAGTGTCGGTGACGAAGTCGTAGATGATGGCGACACTGAGGAGATCGAGGATTCTGACTCCGAAGACGTTATTGACGTCGAGATGAGGGCTAGGGAGGCGAGGATGAACGCTCGTTATCCGACTCGAGGCGTCGCGTTCCCTCTTTTGAGTAGAGTCAGACCCTACCAGGTGGCCATAGGCGGTTTTGTCGTCTCGCAAGAGTATCTGGACATGTATACACGCATCTGGAAGGAGTTTGGGCACATTGCCAGAGAGGATGCAAACCGTGTTGTGGCGGAAGGATTCGTCGGAGTTTTGTTGGAGCGGATTGCCGAGATACGGGAAAGTTCCATGCGTGGGGTCGAACCAGAGACATTGCAGGATTGGGAGGATGCTATAGCGGCTGCTGAGTCTGAGTCTTTTATGATGAGTTTGGTATTTTTTTTTTTTTAAAGCACTTTCAAAATTTATATTAGGCAATATTTTTTCAACTTGGTGTTTGGTTAAATTTTTTCAAAGTGCTTTTCTTGAAAAACACTTTGGATTTAGGCCAGCTTTTAAAGCTCCCCAGGAGGAGCTTTTAAAAGCTAAAAAGCACTTTGAAAAAATATGTGAATGTTAATTTCACTTTATAACCCTACAATAATTATTAAATGACAAAATATACCCTTAAATCTATGAAATTTTATTCTCAATATCTCTTAATCTTTATTGATAATAATCATGATTTGCAAATTATATTCTACTCCCTCCGTCCCACATAAATTGAGCTAGTTCTATTTTGATTTTGTCCCACATAAATTGAGCTAGTTCTATTATATAGGTCATGTTTCTAATCTTATCATTTTTATTGATTATTGTTATGAAATCTTAGTATAATAAATATTAATAATTTCATAGTCATGTTTATACTCGTTGCGTAGGTGTTTTAAAATGCTTTTTAATGGTATAAAGTTTACAAAGATACATGCCATAATTTGAGAGATATGTCGTTTCTAAATTTTACTATCATAGTATTTATAAGGGCATAATTGGAAAAAACAGTAAAAAGCTAATCTCTCTCTCCCTTGCCTTAATAATTGTGCAAATCCCAACTAGCTCAATCTATGTGGGACGGAGGGAGTATATTCCATTTGGAAGAAAATTCTTCATATATTCATAAATTATTTGTGATTTTTTTTATATTTGTTGTGTTTGTGTTGGTATATATAGGGTGCTAATGCTACATCTTCATCACCTTCACCAAGCTTCACCAAGACTATCGAGGTATGCTGGAAGGTTAACTGGTATTAGGGAAATCAATAAAACATATTTATCAATAATAAAACTAAGAATAAATGTCAAAATATTCAATTATGAAAAGTATGTGCATTTTTGTCATTTTGAACAATAACAATGGTTGGACATGATATTTACCAAACACTATTTCATAGTTTTTTTAATCTGTTTTACTTTTTAATTTATGGTTTACCAAACACTCAACTGCTTTTTCCAAAAAGCACAACACAGCTTTTAAAAGCTGAAAAACGCTTTTGAAAAACTGACAACAATACCAAACTCAGCATTAATGTGACTTGGCTCTAGGAGAGGTTCGAAAAGCGAAAGCGTGCTAAGGTTCAGGCTGATGCTGTTACATATGATGTTCTCGCCGCGAAGGAGAGGGGTTGGAGGCTAAGTTCCAAAAGGAGCGGGACGCGCTTTTCAATATGAGAGACTCTCGTAAAGAGGCTAAGGCTATTGTGTTATTTGGTCTTTTCTGAGTATCTTGGTCTTGTTTCTTGACTCACGGTTTTAGGAAGTTTTTTTTATTATTTGAAAGTCAATGGGAGAATGAGTTTCATGTTTTGGTTATATACAACGGATGTTTTCTTTTTATAACTAAGGATTTAATTATGATATGTCTATATCCACTTTTTCTTGATTGTTGTCGTATTCTTGCATCCGTCTTCGAGCGAAACCGGCCTGTAGTACCGGTTCGGTGTAGACATGGTGACCATGTAGGGTCCTTTGGGTCGTTCTCCTCTTCGCCGGGCGGTCTTCATCACCCATTCTCCTACTCTATAGTCTCTATCGCCGACTAGAGGGACTCTAGGGTTGTGGAGTTTCGGTGTAACAGTGATTTCCGGGGACGGCAGGTAGACCTGTGGTTGGTGTCTCCGTCTTCTATGTCTAATTGGATGAATAGGATACTAAGGGTTTCACGACCAGGGAAGAGGATCATCCATTTTCTAAAATATTGAGTAGGGTGTGTGATCCACTCGTACCTTGTGACAAGAGCTCCGTTAGTCCTTTGCGGGGATGTAATCCTTGATTCTTCTTCGGAGTCTGGTGGGACTCCCCCTTCCCCATGCAGGGATACCGTCGTCTGGGGATCCTATGGTCTAGTTGAGGCTTCTGGTGGGGTTGTAGTCCTGTTGAGCAGGCTCTGGTTGTTGTTGAACCAAGGGTGGCCGAGAATCATGTCGTATTCTAAATTTGGTGTGACGACATAGAGTTCAGCCTCCGTTCGTGTTCCGTTTATTTCTATCTGTAGAGTTATCTGTCCATGGGTTATCACCGTCCTTCCTTCGGGGTCCTCCAACGCTGCTGGTGAATAGGCGACATCGTGTAGTGAACTCCCTGAAGCTTCTAGTGTTGTTGCAGATATGACATTGATTTTCGCTCCTGGGTCCAACAATGTGTTGGTGAATCCGACGTTACGTATACATGCGGTAGTGAGTATTCCCCAACCTTGTCTAGCTAACAGTCCCCAGTCGTATCTTACTGAAGACCCGTTTTGTGCTGGCGGGTGTGGGTCTTCCTTTTCTCTAAATGGTATTCGTTTTCCCGACACCACGTAGTTAAGCGCTGTAAACATATCTCGACGTTGAGGCTTCGAGAAACATAGGGTTTCACATAATTGGTGCATTAAACTCACCACCCTTTGATTCACGGGTTCTTTGTGATCGGTGAGAGTTTGGATGCGCGGAGGCCCCTGGTGTAGTTCGTGAGAACATGCCTTAGTCTTGATGTGCTCTTCGAGATTACGTCTAAAACTGTAACACTGGACCGTGGCGTGGCTGACCCTCATGTGATAGTGGCAGTACCGAGGGTGTTCCATTTTTCCAGCAGTGGGAGCCCTTGACACTTCGGGCAACTCTACGAATTTGTCTCGGACCCAGGAATCTAGCAGTTGTTCCACCTCTATCGTTGAGATATCGCTCAGCAGGTCGATTCCCCCTCATTGTTGTTGTGAGCCTTATCCCGGTGTCGCGCCTCTCGTCATTGAGATCGAGTCTCGTGTATTGCGTTTGGCGAGGCACTCTCCTGCCTTCCTTTTCCTGTCGTTGTCATCTAAATCCCTAGACGTAGGGGTTCTGTCGGCTTCCGTGAGTTTTCCACATTTCAGTAATTGAGCTCTCTCCTTCAGGGTAGGCATTATGGTGGTCTATCGTGCTGCTGCTTCCTGGAGTTCGGAGAGAGTCTGGAATTGAAGATCTTCAAAGAGAGATCGGTAGGTAGCAGTCATGGTACTGGTGCAGACTTCCACTAGTTGTGGCTCCGTTATGTCTGGAGCGCAGCAGCCAAGGGCTTGTCCCTTAAATCTCTTTACATAGTCGTCGGGGCACTCGCCGGCTTTCTAGCGCATTTTACTTAGATCGGAGAGAGTTACCTTCCCAAAAAGGTATTCCTTGAAGAAAGCGTCCGTCAATTCACTCCAGGTGCTTGTGGCTCTCGGTGGGAGGTGAGTGTACCATTAGTAAGCCTCCCCAACGAGAGACTTCGGGAATTCGTTGAGCCTCAAGGTATGACTGTATCTGTATTCCCTCAGAGATTCTAGGAAACGTGAGATGTGTTCCCGTGCATTTACCGGTTCCATCATATCTTGGGAAGGAGGGAGCAGTGTGGATTTGAGAAGGCTCACGGACTGGTTGAGTGCAGTCTTTGTGGTGTGGAACCGCAGTTGAGTCCCTTCTCATTCGTGCAGTGATTCTTTCTGCTGCTGGGACATCAGGGGCGTTTGGCCGTTTCTCTGCGAGGTACTTGAGGCAAGCTGTAATCTCCATTAAGGCAGCCGTGGTATTCACTTTTTGGCTGGCGAGGATATCTTGTCGCCGGGCTATTTCTTCTATGGTCAGAGGCGTTGGTGAGTTTCCGCCTCCTCTGTCGTTGGTATCGATTAGGTGATTGTTATTGGAGTCTGTCTTCCTTGTAGAGTTTGAGGTGTTGGGATGAGGATTAGGTTTCTGAGACCCTATCTCTAGTTCAGACATTCTAAAGGTGACCTTCTGAAACCGAGAGATTGATTTCCCAATGTGGTTGCCAACTGTTTTTACCTGGAAAAACAATGCACCGTCTCTGGGTACTTTCGTAGGGCTCGAGATCAAAGTCGAACAAGACGAGCCTAAACCAAGTCAATGGCCGTTCACGTCTTGTTTCGGTCACAAAGAGGATAGAGGTTGATCTAGGGAGGGAAACAACGAAGAAACTTGAGATCATGTTGAGAATGTGTTTTGGGTGTAAGAGTTCAAGATCTCCGTCGTGAAGGTGACTGGAAATCTCCAAGGATAGAAGTGTGTTGGATACTCAGTTCTTTTTGCTCTGAGGTTCTGGTGTTTTTCCGTATTCTAGTTGTTCTGAATGTTCTGCCTTGGAAGATAGAGGAAGCCTCTATTTATTAGTGTTGAACTCACCCTGATCTCTCGACAGAGAAGGTGGAAGCCGTGGAAGAGTGGGGGAGTGGAGGACATGAGTTGTTCTCGGTAACTGCTAGGATCGTGTAGATCATGTCCACTCAGCGCCACTTTCTCGTAACTTTCCATCATCTCTATCAGTTTCTTTCAACTGCCGTAGACCGCCAGACCAATACCCCTAAAGTTATCCCCCCGTATGATGTTTTGATATCTCGAGTGATGCGCAGATATTGCGTAGTTGAGTTGAGTTTGAGTAGTGTCGTGTGACTATGATGCCGTGACCAACGTGAGTGTGGTGCTTTCGAGACATGCGTGGTGGGTGTATAGGAGTTGCCTTGGCCGTTGGCCAAGGCCAGGAACTCATGGCGCCATGGATATGGCGCCTGTACTGTAGCACCATGGCCTTGGTCCAAGGTTAGATTTCATGGCGCCATGACTTATGACGCCATAGTCCAAGAGGCTACGGCCTTGGCCTTTGGCCAAGGCCATGAGTTGTGGCGCCATGGTTCATGGCGCCATTGGCTAGGGAAGACACGGCCTTGGCCAAAGGCCAAGGCCAGAATTGTGGCGCCATGGGCTAAGAAAGCCACGGCCTTGACCTTTGGCCAAGGCCAACTTGATTGCGGCGTACTTGCGCACTCGTGTTATGGTGCATGCGTGCCTATGCATGCACTGGCGCTATATCTTACTCATGCGCTTGGGCTACAGTGTGCTTCAAGTCATGGCGTGTTTATCCATGGTATATTAGACCATTCTGAGTTTAGAGTGTGGTATGCTTAAGCCTATTTAGGCTATTGCATGCCTCTCAGAGAGCTCTGGTCAGGCCTAGAGCTTCGGTATTCCTGAGGTTTTCATTGAGTCTCGGATATTGAGTCACATTTTGAGAGGAAATCCATGAGGATGCGTCTCTGACTCTTCACCATGTACCATTGAGCAATCTAAATCTGATATCGAGGAATTCGAGGCGATGTCGACATGAAGCAGATTAATGGGTTTATGTACTGGTGAGGTTATTGGTACTGCACTATGATATCATCCTCTCCACCGGGAGTTATAAGAGAGAAATCATAAAGAGTACATTCAGCTCGTAGAATAGGTTGCATTATGAGCTATAGAGATGTGCCTGAATAGGCTATTGCCTTTAGGTAAGGCGTAGTTAGAGAGGAGTTTTACAATTTTGTCCCTCTCCCATTTTTCACCATCTACATGCCTCTCCCGTTATGCTGAGCTTGATGACGAGGTTAATGGTATTAGGCAGAGGGGCGGTGATTCTACTACTGCTTTGATGGAAGAGCGTCGCTTGTGGTGGTCACGCCGCTTTCGCTATGTGATGCACACCTTCGAGTTGAATCGTCCATGGCTTTATGCAGAAGTTTCTCTTCGTCGTGCCATGGTTTCTTATAGAGCCCGTTTTAAGCCTTAAACTGAGAAATCGCTTGTGTTGTTTTATTTGTTTTGTCGAGTTAATCAATATCATGTACTTAATGGGTGACATTTAATGTCTGGAAATCTATCAAATTGAGTTTTCGGATTTTACGAAGTTTAAGATGTCTTTATAAATCCATTTATCTCTTAATTCTTTTTCCCTTGATTTCTTAATAATCTTAAATGGATGTGTCCTTTGAATGCTTGGTTTCTTGAACTCCCTGTCGTTCCAGGCACTTTGGAACGGAGTGAATTACTAAAGGAAATTAAGCGCTTGCAGGATTAAAAGGTGGAGGCGGAAGCTCTTGTTGCTGAACTAAAAGAAAAGTATGAGGTGGCTCGAGTAGCTTTTGAAAAGCAGCGATACACCTCGAATATGGCTTGCCGTAGTGATGCTGGCCAGGAGTTGCTGAAGAAAATAGAGCTTCGTTACACCGAGGTGCTTGAGGCGTGGACTCTGGCGCAGGAACATTTGGATGACGCTCCTGAGATAGTTGATACAATATTTTCTTCACCTTAAAGAGTGTAATTCCGAGTTGCTCAGTTTGGAGGCGGCCAAGGAGTAAATGTTATTTTTTTTTTAATTTTTTTAATTTTTTTTGTTTGAAGGACGGTTGTGTTCCCCCTTTCGGAATTTATTGCGTTGTGTGGCTTTCTCTCTCCTTTTTCTCTTTATATATGTTTGTACTTTCCTTTTATTTATACACATCTTCCCTTGTTTGTTGTTTTTTCTTTTTGTTTCTTGCTCTGTAGCTTCAATGGCATTCCGCCTTCGTGGCTATTTTATTTCTTTGAGTGGTACTCCCGGTTTATCCATACCTAACAACTTGGAGCAGGAGATAGAGCGCCTTGAGTCTGTCAGGGCGGAAGCAATGTTGATCGTTGGGCATAAGCGTAAGCGCCATCAGGCTCTTCAGGAGAATTGGAATGAACGTCATGCAACGTAGGAGGAGGTGTGTGGTAAGCAAGCGTCTCCAGGTGCTCAATGGGGAGCATTTTATGTTAAGGAGCTGATGACTGAGGCGCAAGGGCAAAGTACTGCGGCGCTCTGTAGTCTCCTCGAGGCGGAGTGCATGGTTGATGATATCGATAAGGAAATCACGAGGTGTCAGCGCGCCTTTGCTCTTGAGGTGGTTCTGTCGTTGGTGTAATTTGTTTGTTTTTTCCCCAAAACTCTATTTCTGTTTGTTTTGGAGAGAAAAACAAAAAATGTAGATGTCGTATGACTTTTGTTTATGGATGTGTTTTGCCTTTTCTGCCCTTTTGGATGTCTATTTATATGCATGTTTACTTATTCTGCTACAACACCCCTTTGGTTGTTTTTCGTCATGTCTTTGGTAGCTGAGATTGCTGCTCTCAGGTATTCGATGCTCGTTCCTTCTTTGCCGTCATTGGAGGCGGAGATGGCGCGTCTTACCAACCCCTATTTGTCGAGTGTTCACGTATACCAATATTGCTTGGATTGTTACGGTGATGCTGCTCGTGACTGGTCTTCCTCGCTCTATTTGTTGTCGGATCTTGAATATTGTGACAGTCTTGATGCTGTGCTTGCTTCAAAAGATTTTCTGGATGTCGCTGAAGTAGCGCTGACTTTCTCTTGTCGCTGATACGATAACGCTTGCATGAGCCTTGTTTCACTTTCGGGATACGATTTGTAATGACCAGTTAGTTTATACGAGTGGGTGTTATTATTTTTATATTTTTGTCTGCTTGTGTTATCTCCGCTCGTCCAGGGCTATCTATATTATTGAGAATCTCCTTCACTTGCGTTTACCGTCACCGTATATTTCGTTTGTTTCATTGTGAATCTATATAATCCGCTTCCTTCATTCTCACGAGACTTCTCTAACAGTTGCCACTTCTCTTGCTCGACTTAGTTTGTTAGATTTCGTTTGGTTTTGCTATCATGCCATTTCTTTTCATGTTTTGTTCACTTTGGGTATTTGACCGTCGCCCTCACTCGTGTAGAGTTGTTGGGACCGGGGATGACTGTTTCCCTCACCCGTATAGATGTGTTGGGACCAGCCATGGGTACTCCGACCGAGTGGTTTCTCGCTGGTTCCCGCAGTGGGGTGAGGCCAATCTCAGCACCGTTTCCCTCACCCAACTGGGTTGTTGGGACCGGCATATCTTGCCCGTTCGTTTCTCGTTGATTCCCGCAGTGGGGCGAGACCGACGTAGGCCCGTTGCCTTCACCCGCTGAGGAGTTGTTGGAACCGAAATATTTGGAATTGTTTCCCGCTTATTCCCGCAATTGGACGAGACCAGTTTTAGCGACGTTTCCCTCACCTGTGGAGGAGTTGTTGGGACCGGAGAAAATTGAGACTGATTCGAGTTTTTCAAAAAGGTTTTATTTCATTGCTTCTCGGTTGTAGCCCATACATGGAAAATGAAAAGACAAACTCATGGAATTTGAAAAGAAAACGTAAAACTTAATTTTGATTGAAGCGTTTTAATTATCGCGGGCGGATTTTTCTTCTGGGTATGTGTTAGGTGGTCAGTTTATGGAAATTGAAATGAAAAACGTAAAACTTAATTTTGAATGAAGCGTTTTAATTGCCGCGGGCCGGCTGTTTCTTCTTGGTATGTGTTAGGTGGTCAGTTCTTGTCCCCCTGTTCCTATCCAAACCATCGAAGTCATCGGTGGTGCGGCGTGTGGTACTTTCTTCCGCTGGGAGACTATTCTGAGACAGGTGCTCATGCGTGACGTGCTTGGCCTGTGATCTTGCCTGCTTATTGGATGATACATCCCATGCTTATTTGTCGCGTCGACTGCCACGCCCTTGCTGTCTGGTTGGTGACTATTCCCTTGGAATATCCAGGCGGTCCTTCGGCAATCGAGGCGGCATCGAATTTCTCTGCTTTTCGTGTTGCGTAGTTGAGCTAGTTGAAAAGGAGAGATACCGAGATACACCACCAACTTTTAGTTTTTGTGAACCTAGTTGATTACGGTTGTTTGAACGATCTCAATATTCAAACAACAACCTGAATAAAGTTCAGAGAAACGAACCCTTACAAAAATGTGGTTCTTGTAAATCTCAACAGAGATGGATTCACTCAAAGGTTGTGAATCAACAAACTTGCAATTACTTCAATTATATAGATCAGAGACAATATAATGCGGAAGGGAAAAGTAATACAAGACACCAGAATTTTGTTAACGAGGAAACTGCAAACCTAGCAGAAAAACCCCGGGACCTCGTCCAGATGTGAACACCCTCAGTATTAACGGTATACAGACGCTAGCCTACTCTCAGACTTCGGACTGGAATGTATCGAGACTGAATTCACCCTACAAGCAATTCAGCTACCAATGTGCTCCTACGTCTTTTGGCTCCCGCAGAAACCTACGTACTTGATTCCCCTAGCTGACGTCCTTTACAGGCCTAGGAGTTGCTCCACTTCCCTTCGTAAAGACTAGCGCTACCCTGCCTCTAACAAGACGCCTAAAAGTATCCAAGTAATTAAACGAGAATACGATTGTGATTTCATTTAGACTTAACGTCAAGATTAATGGAAATTTGTTTTGTTGAATAAGGCTTATTGATCTAGCCTAAACAACTTTACCTCCTAACGCTTGACGAACTTAGTATTAAACTTAGTTCGTGAATATGTGTTAAGGAACTTCTAGGGTTTACGTTTCAAGATCTACCTTATGAAGTTTCTATCAAATCTTGGTCGTGATAAGATTGAAAATATTCAACCGACCCAAGATACATGATCAGGAATTTAACTTCTGACCTGTGCTTCACGATCCTCAAATGAAGTCTTTCAATAGTCGTAGTCCAAAAGGACTTCGAGATGACGACCAACCTTTATGCAAGGATACACAGATGTGTAGAGGATTGAGATTTTATCTTGCAGAAGATCATCTATTTATATTGATCATCAAGGGAGGCTTTGCTTAAAGTTTAAGCAACCTCGAGTAGGGCTAAAGTAAGTTCCGGAACTAAGAAAGTCCATAGCTTGAATACCCGTTCCCAATCTTTTATTAACTTTGGACAAGGCCAATAGTTAAAGAAGACTCAACCTTGATTGAAGGTTTGCGACTTCTAGTCCAAATCATGTTTGAACATCGCTTGCGACTTCTGGTCCAAATAATTGTTTGAACATCGCTTGGATTAAGTAGTTGAATTCCATGGGCCAAGTAATGACAAGTTCGAGAACTAATCATGCCTAGACCGAAAACTTCAAGATATGAAAGTTGGAAGTTTCTCATGGCTTATATGTACCCGTTCATGAACGCATTCATAGAGCTGTCAAATGGAGTTCAGGAGAATTCAGGAGAAATCTGTGAACTCGTATGTAGGCGTTCATGAACGCGTTCATACAGACCCGCTCGTTCTCTGGAATGCCTTTAAGCAACACATGTACGCGTTCATGTACGCGTTCACCGTTGAGGTCATTTCAAAAGACAATTCAACATACTCTACCTATACATAATATCACGGATGTGACAAATGCAAAGGCGAAGAATCCTAGAATACCTTCGGATCATATAACAACATCATAGACTATTGATATGATAGAAATGGTACATACGATACGAAACGGAAAGGAAAAACCTTTCTAACCTTTAGTGAGGATGTTATGATTTATCAAGTAGTAAGCTCCGGTCTCCGTCTTCAGCGGTCTTCGTCTCGATTACCTAAAACTATCCTAGTCCGAGGTTGTAGAGTAAACTTATCAAGGATTGTGTTTTTGTCACCTAAACTTGACAACTGACTTGAGATTACAATATCAGTGGGTTCAACCGAGCAATGCTCTAACAATCTCCCCCTTTGTCAATTTTAGTGACAAAACCAATCTTACATATGGATTCAAAAAGTAAAATCTTTTAGCCCTAACCTTAATGTACTTGATCTTCTTGTAATCTTCAGCGTCTTCAGATAAGAGTGTTCCTGCAAGTGAAGATTCAAGTTAGAGATAACAAACTTCAAAGTCACCACACATCTTTTGTTTCTAGAAGGACATAGTCCAACAAGAGTTTGTTATGCAATTGAGTAGTATATAAAACTTGTAAGCATATTAAATCGATGCTTAAAGATACTACACAATATGATATGTTTTCCCCCTTACTCAATACACTAACTTTTGCTTTGACATGACAAGCACATCGATTTTACTCCCCCTACGACAATGCCATAGACAATTGTCGTAGTAGATAGAAAGATTTCTCCCCCTTTTTGTCATAAAATAGACAAAAGAACAATAAATATAGAAATCCTCATAAAACATCAATAATCAATGTACACAAAGGTAAACATACCTGAAACGAGAGATAAAAAGATGCAATTCTCTTGCAAATTCCACAGCCGCACACCCCAAAAAGATATTACCATGAAGCACAATTTCAAAAGAACTCCCCCCATAAATTTGTCATTCCATAAGGAACAACGCGTCGACCTTCCCAAGCAAGGATTAGGAATAAATTCTTGGATAATGTACAATTTTTTCACAAGTAAAATTGTAATTATGTTTTTCTTTCCTAGCCAGTTACGGTCAAATAGGAATTCAAGGTTTAATCTTCCTACTTTCTCAGAATGTTTCGGTCAACTATCGCCTTTAGAGAAAACATTAGGTTACCCCTTCCTAGTGGTTGTAAGACTAAGAATTAAAGGTACAACGTTTAATCCAGCGGAGTTCAACATTGTATCCTACGAGGTTCATCTTTATCAAAATCGTCTCCCCTTAGCCACAAGAGTCAGAAGCATGGATTTTGATAGTTCTTCATGAACTGCTTTACCCGAACGGGTGGTATGGCTAGAAAAGCAAGTTCACGATTTATGCAATACATTCATATAGATAATCAATTAAGATCAAGTATTGCAATCATCAAAAAGTCTGCGCAAACCTTTTGAGTTATGTAATTAGGGTAAGAAACACACACTAATTAAACATAACATAGAATCTTTCAGTGAATTATAAAGTATCAAATCCACACACACAAAACAAAGTTATTACAACCCGAAATGTATTTTTGAAAGATTCAAAAGTTTTAAGAAGGAAAGGGGATAATACTGCTCATGTATTATTCACTGAAATCAGATGATTCAGCTTTTGCCATATCTGCCAGTTCTTCAACCAGAATAGGAAATCTCGTAGTGCACCTGTCCAGCGAATCTTGTTGGAGTCGGACTTGTGCTTCAAGTTCACTGATTCTGATTTGTGCGGCAGCCATTCCTTCTTCATTATATTCAAAGTTACCCGAGTAAGGTGCAGGTTCAGGAGCAAAGGCAGTTGGTTCAGGAGCAAAGGCAGTTGGTCCAGGTGGACGCATTTGTAGAGGATTAGGTGAGAGGTCAGCTTCACATAAGTTTCTCCTCATTTTCCTTATGCTCTGTTGATTCAGCACTTTCAATGGTTCTCAGGAGATCCGAACATCTTAAAGCCACGGGATATCATCATTCTACATATAAGGCTAGGAAAACCAAAGCTTCTGTAGTTCTGACTTAATGGAATGGAAATCATCTGACGGATGATGAGTCCACATAAGTCGATGTCTTGATTACCTACAAGAAGAAAATAAACAAACTTTGCCATATTGCGACTCCATACATCTTTGTTCATGTGACTTGGAATCAAGTTGGCAGTTGCAAGCTTGCCAAATAATTTCAAGTGAAATGAAATGTTATTAAGAGGAAATTTTCCTTGAACCCAGGGAACTTGACTGGCAAGGATTACATCTGAGACTGCCATCCGGTCAGGGCGAATATCGTCGGGCAGGGGAATAGCAAAAGTATGCCTCAACGGATATTGGATAAACGAGTGAATAACATCTTGATCAATGACCACTATCTGATTGTTAATTGCATTCTTGAAGTAACACCGATCATAATCACAACCATGCATGTTAGCTGATAGTTGTCTAAAACACCTCACTTAAGTATTCATGGATTATGCTTTCTTTGCTATAATTGTTGTATTAGTTGCGTTTTACGCTTCTTTTGCATTTTGTAGGTATTTTGGAGTCATGTGGAGCAAAAAGGGCAAAATAGTCATTTCCTGGGCAAGTGCTAATTGGAGTCCAGTCATTGCTAAGGGATAGTCAGCGTTAAGGGGCAACCAGATGAAAGAATCACTGGAGGCAGCCACAGGCAGGAATTTTGGCAACCATTTGAGTTTAAATGGAAGTTACTGGAGCAGACGGTGATATCTACTCTGGGCCACCAACTTTCTTTTATGAACTCGAAACAGAAATGTCTGTCACTGTCAGTTCAATGTTTCACGACCAGACACGGTCCAGAACAGGTTTCCAGCCAAGTTACCACCGGCTAGCCAAAGGTTTCCAAGGGATGTTCCATGGTTCGTGTTTGGCAAGGGGTTAGGACTCGAAGACAAGGCAGGGATTCAGTTTTGCAAGAAGAAGAGGGATTGGGTTTCTGACCGAGAACTAAGAAGATAAAGAGTGGTTGCTCCAGTTGATTTGTGTGGCTGATTGGAATTTGATTTAGTTGTTTGAATGATATAGAGCAATGGGTTATCATGTCTGAATGCTATTTACAGGGACGGAGATGTTTCAGGGGATACATGTACAAACTGAACTTAAAGCTACAGCAACAAAAGAATGCCTGCAACATGTTTGAAGAAAGGCCTGAATGACCTGTTGTTTACTTGAGGTTCAGTTGCAAATGGATCGTTGATGTGGGTTTGTGCCATGGGTCTGTGGGAAGATTTAGGATGTGAATTAGAAGTATACAGGAACACAGAGCTTGGGTTTAAGTCGGATTTGTGATGGGCAGCGAATTTGTCGAGTTCTAAGAGTTTTAAGCCAAGGGTTCACTGACAGAAGTCTACTGCAGCTCGTTTTGGTTCATTAAACTGCACCTTTGCAAGTGGTGCCGTGTTCTGGTGAGTGTTCCAGAGTGCTAGGGAAGGAATCCGAGAAGAAACAGGAGCTAGCCATCGACTGGAGGGTATTTGAGAAGGCTTAGGACTCCAGGAAATGGGTTCAGGTATGATTTAGTTTGGGTCCAGTTTTGGCAGCAGCTGAGCGACATAACAGGGAAGGTATTTGGTTGCTGCCGATGGATGGTTACAGTTCAATGGAGGAGATTAAAGAAGAGGCCAAGTCTGATTAGGAAATTAGGTTTGCTGGGGTTGAAGTTACGCAACAAGAATAGAAGCTATAAAAGGAGAACAGGGGCAAGAGAAGGAGGATCATCTCGCGACTGCCGTTCAAAAACAGAGAGGAGCTTTGCTCCTCTCCAATACCCTGTCTCCATCACCACCACCAGTCCTCCTGCACCACCAGTTCACCATCATCCACTGCTACTACCACCAACATCACCACTTGCATCCAGTTCCTCTCCACCACCAGATCTCCACCACTGCATACCATCACCTATCAGCAGTTTCTCCTACTTGTTGCTGCCATTACCATCACCTCACAGTCCACCATCATCCACATATACATCACCACCAGGCCATACATCCACGACCGCAGCAGCAGCAGGGTTTCTTGCACCATACCACAACAGCAGCAAGCTCTTGGTTCTCGACGCCGCAGCAACAAGAAGCACAAGCAACAAGCATAGAAGATTACCTCATGGACCATCACAAGACAGCATCATCACTCGGTTTGCTGAATTTATTTTGAAATTGAGTTGTCTCTTGTTTACTTGTTGTATATGCTTCTTTATATTTTTATCGTCTTGAACTCCATGGTTGCTTGTAGCTAAATAATTCGTATTGGTTATGGGATGTAATTGGATGTCTCAAACATATTAATCAATCTGGCTGGTCAATTGTTGTTATTCATGAAATCTCTTGTCGTTCATGTTCTACTGTGTTTAATAATTGCATGATTGATGTATTGCAATATGATTGCTCTCTTATTTGTTTAAATTGCAAATTGAATGAATATGAAAGTATATCTATAGCTAGACTAGGGTTTTGAGATACGAAATAGTCAAAGAGTCCTGTCACAAGTAGCACAATATGATTTCGAAAGTGGTGATAGCTTTTAGAAATAATATGTAGAAGCTTGACCTATGTTGAATAGTTTTACTATTGCATAGACTAGCCTAATTCATAGAACCTAAAGCTCTTGGAGAGTTGAACTTGATTGCACGTTGCGTCAAGTTATTCTCTGAGTAGTATTTGCACATTCATCGTTATGGTGTGCAATGATATAAGGAATTTACCGGAGTATACTCTCGATGGGGTACTCTAGGGCTCTTGGTATGAGAAAGATTGAATGTTAACTTTGATCGATTGATGAACATGTTTGGTGATTGAAGATGAAACCCTTAACCAGTATTTCTTCTCTCTGAATTCTATCTTTATTTACTTGTTTCGTTTTTATTTTATTCGCACAACAAAAATCCCCCCCCTCTGGTTACTCATAAGTTTTCAACACAACTGATAAACCATATCTCTCTCTGTGGAACGAACTTATTCTTGCTACTGTGCTTAATCCATATTTAGTGAAGTAAGAATATTAACTTTGTTGGTTTGACACACCATCATTAGCATAAAATAATCTGACAACATCAGGAAAGACTATTGTGTTTGCATTATGGACATTCCCCCAGTCTTTTTCGCCCATAAATTTCACGAACTCAGGAACAGTATTATCATAGATTCTCTCATAGATTATCCCTCGAGTACGCCATGCATCAAGATTCATTCGACAAGTATTATTAACAAAATACATGCCTAAATCATCATGATATTGTGGACTATTGACGTTCACTAATGGTAGAGGAACAATGAAATTTGAATCATCATCATCAACTCTGGTTCTTCTATTCCTAGAACTTTCCCCTACACTTGTTCTAGAATTCCTTTTTCTTGAAAACATGTTAGCGAAAGGAAAGAAGAACTTACTTGCTTTTTATGCGTTCGTGAACTCGATTGGAAGGAGATGAGAAAGGTACCCGTCACGCGGATTTTGTCAAGGAATCAATCCAATGCAACAGACATAATCGAATTTCGTTTAGGAATGAAGGAGAAAATGCCAATTCATGAACTGTCGGGTTGAGTTCTTTTATTTGGAAGAACTCGAACGGTTTTTGAGAAGATGAAGAAGAAAACAAGAACTTTTTGTTTTTATCTTAAGTTTTTGAACAACACGTGTTCATGAGAACACTAACACGTGGCAGTTCTCACGTGTGAGTTCAAAGAACTCAAATTTTTTTTTCCTCAAAATATAAATAAGTTTTTAATATTAAGAATTATGAAAGATTTTCATAACATTCTTCTGCATGGACTATCGTTGTCCCCATGGTTCCTGTTCTCGACTCTTGCCTTAGGAGCCAGAGGCAGGGAAGACAATCGAAAATCTGCGTAGTGAATTTCTTAATACCCACATCGAGTCATTACATTTTGGACTCCTTTTTTTGATGTGGAAATCCCAAACAAAATATGGGAGTGAGAGAATATCGTGACAAAAATTTGTCACAACCATCATGACAAAGGTCATATAACCTATGAGCGTGGATATGTCTCCCTGGAGCATTGCTCAACAGATTCTCGGAGAAAAAAAATTATATTCTCTTTTAAAATTTTTTGAGGACAAAAAGAATTTTTCGTAAACTCAGACCCCCATGAAAGAATTTCCTTCCAGTCCTTAAATTTTCGGACTCCATTGTGATAAATATAATCACTTTTTAGAGATAGTTGTAGCCAACTTAACTCTTTCCTTTCGACAAGACTTTCTTTCGA